>BRDA01090055.1:0-23267 GCA_036984385.1 Crenuchus spilurus
AACACTATTAATCACTAGAATAGGAGATATTAGTCTATAAACAACCTCAATAAACACTATTAATCACTAGAATAGGAGATATTAGTCCATGAACACTATTATTTGCGAAATTACCAAAAAGATAGTAAAAAAGAATAAAAGTGTAGACGAAACCAGGCAGCAACTGGATCTGAAATAATGAGGTAAAGGTGAAGTTCACCACATGATGGACGCACAGTATGACCAGTAAATCAACCTTATCCTCCCTCTCTCCTCAGTGCAGGAATGAGATCCGGGGCTGCCAGGCCATCTTCCCCCTGTCCGAGCAGTACTGCCACAGCATGGGCTGCCCTTTCGAGCTTATCTTCTGCCCCTACCAGGGCTGCCGAGCTCAGCTCCTGCGTCGGGACCTCGAGGCCCATGCGCGACACTGTGAGCACTGGAGACAGCCGTGTCACATGGGCTGCGGCGCCGTGCTCTCCCAGCGCACCCGCGCACAACACAACTGCTACCAGGAGCTACGGCGCCAGTACGAGGCCAAACAGCAGAGCCACCGAGCCATTGCCAGCGCACTGCAGAAGAAGATGAGGAAGATGCAGAACACTATGGCCCACATGAAGAGACAGATAAGTCTCATCTGCGAGAGCCTGGAGGTCATGGACGACGTGGAGGAGGTGGATGAGGTCGAGGAGGAAGAGGCGCCTGATAACAGCACAGCGGGAAGCAGCTCCTGAGAGGACTGTGGACACTTGGGACGATTAGGCACTTCCTTTTGAGAATTGATCAAGTGTTTTCTTAAAATAACCACAGTCATATCAGGACATTATGACCACCGGGGTTTGCTGCATGTTTAAATAAGTGCGTTTGGACACATTACATGTAAATATGATTGTGTGTAATGAATGTGTAGGTTAAGAACTCTAAAGTATGTTCTGATCCTTATCTCTACACTGAGCTCCACTGAGCACTGTAGTCGGTCTGTTTCTCTGTGTACTGTGTTGGCTTTCTTCAATAGTTAGGACCCCCCACAGAACAGGTGGATCATTCTCAGCCCTGCTGTGACGCTTACGTGATGGTGGCGTGTTAGAGTGGATCAGAGCAACATGTTTTGTGTCACTGCTACAGTGGAAATAGTCCACCAAGCAGCCAACGGCTTCCTGTTATTTTAGGATGTAGAGAGAGAATGAAATGTGTGTGAAAGAGTGCAAGTGTTTAAACAAGACATGAATACATTTAATAAAAAAAATACATAATCACATTCGCTTTCAGCCTAATTCTGCCCTTTATGCACTGTTTGAAATTTTCCGTTAGACTTCTAAGATCATTTTGCAGAATATATATCTGTCGTTCTCTGTCTGTATCTATCCATTCAGCCGTAATTTACTACCGTCACCTCTTCGACACACTACTAGAAGCGTCCGAGTCGAAATATCGCGAGACTTCCGCTTATCTGAATTCTCCGTGAGGCGAGTAGAAATATCGCGAGGACTCCATGTCCAAATATCGCGAGAATTCCGTTGATATAAATACTGCTTGAACTCTCGTTTAGCCTTTTTCTTCCTGATCTCACATCACGTAAGTGTGTTAATATGAACGTTGATACATCTCAGTTTTTATCACTGCCATCCCTTCATATAGAGCTGATTCTAAGCAGCAGAATGAATCACTGGTATGTCTACAGTGCTGTGACGTTAATATTTATTAGATTATTTTAGTGTTAATGAGTCATTTTACGTGTTTAGCTGTTAATAACGCGGGCAGGCTAAATGTGGTACTTAAACTATTATTTGTACAGGACTGCTGATATTATTCTGAAACGTAGTACAGGAGTATAAAGATTCGTACCCATTCGCTGGAACTTAATGAAAGCACGGTTTAGCTTGTTAGCTGGTGAGCTAACGCTAGCTGATTTTGTAGTCCTGTGCACCGGAAGTTTGTAGTTCTGAATGTAAGCGTTTATATTTATAGCAAATGGCGGACGACGCCGGTGGTAGAGGAGGTTTTCGCGGGGGTTTCGGTACCGGTGGCCGCGGCCGAGGTCGTGGTCGAGGCAGAGGCCGCGGGAGGGGCCGTGGAGCCCGGGGCGGCAAGTCTGAGGACAAGGAGGTGAGTTAACTTTTAATTTAACCTGTGATTTTTATTGGTCTATCGGAAGCTTACAAGAAACGGAATAAACTAGAAGAAACGAATAAGAGATGAAATAGAAGCAGACCAGAAAAGATGGAGAAATGGAAACATCTATAATAGAAGGTTAAATCTAGAACTAAACATATTGAAGCTTTTGCGGAGTATCTTAATAATCTACTTGGTCTGGATGGAAGATGTCTCAGTCCATACTTTACCTCTGAGAGCTTTGTGAAGGTAAAATCTGTAAAGATGCAGACTTTGCACAAGAATAATAGACTTATTACAGAAGTGATGTGTGTCCAAATCCAGTCCTGGAGGGTTTAGCACATAAAAACAGGAGCTCCTGTAAAGTGTTACCCCAGAACCTCCAAGTACATATATCTGATGAGGGCTTTTAAAGCTGAAATGAACCCCGTCTGTCTTTTTCAGTGGGTGCCCGTGACCAAGCTGGGTCGTCTGGTGAAGGACATGAAGATCAAGTCTCTGGAGGAGATCTACCTGTACTCTCTGCCCATTAAGGTCTGCAAGTGACTTCAGCATTTGTTTGAATGAAACCTTGATGTTTAAATTTGACTTTAGGATTGTGTTTAGGATGAGATTCAAAAGCAGCCAGCTGGCATTTATTCACCTTCACCTGATCATGTACAGTCCAGCACCTGTTTCCTGTCCTCCTGAGATGAACAGCATCACACATCAGCTACTAACACCTCTGTTTACTAACATCAGTCTCACTATTACAGGGTTGCCAGATCCCCCAAATACTCAATCACACATCACCTACTAACACGTCTGTTTTACCAGTTTTATTAACATCAGTCTCACTATTACAGGGTTGCCAGATCCTCCAAACATCCTACTGATTTTGTAACAGTCACACTACACAAATGGAACCTAGTCCAAAATCTAGTGACGCGTACATTTCAGTGAGCTTTAAAACAAATCTTCAAATCTTACTTTCTCATTCAGTTTCTTGTTTAGTGCAAAACCCTGTAAACCACCAACTCTGAAGTTTTACTAGGGACTATTTTTGCAAACCTGGCAACCCTGCACAAATGTGACACTTTGTTGTTGGTGACGTGTATACATCAATGTGCACGTGAGCGTTTCAGGGACATATTGGTTCACATTACAGGCGTACACATCACTAACATTTGTGAATGTGAACCGTCATGATGGTTAAATCTGCTTTGAGCAACGTGGCTGTAATGTGACTGTAGCCTTAGTCTCTCAGCAGGGAGATTCTAATTAAAATATCAGTCTAGATGGCATTTTCAGATGTTACGCTACAAATATGTAACTTGGAAGGTAAAGCTGTAGCGTGGAGTCCACATACTAACACATTGTAATGTCTCGGTTCTCAGAAGAGGCCTTGTACTAAGAGTCAAGGTATTGAACCAGGCCCATTTCTCCTCACATGCACTACGCAGATTTTGTAAACGATCCAAACGGGTTTTTATTCTCATTATTAAAGCTTAGTGTACGTAAGTGCTATTTATATTGATTAAATACATGGTGTAAGTACAGGAGGGCAGTGATGAGTAATGTTATTAGATGCTGGATGTAGTAAGGCAGTGCCAATGTAAACACTTGCTTAAAATTTGGTCTCCATCTGTTGGTCCAAGTTCACACAAACTGAACACCAGCTTTGTTCCAAAGCTTTAAAATAAAGGGCAGTGAGACTTCTGCTTTATACTACGCTGATGTTCTGGGACTGAATGTGTTCATGGCTTTATTTTAGGAGTCGGAGATCATCGATTTCTTCCTGGGTTCAGCCCTGAAGGATGAGGTGCTGAAGATCATGCCTGTCCAGAAGCAGACGAGGGCTGGTCAGCGTACCAGGTTCAAGGTGACGGTTCTTCCCGATTTGTGTGTTTAATTCTGAATAAATGGATTTGAGAACGACCTTTGACTCGTTGGCTTGTTGTAGGCTTTTGTTGCGATTGGCGACTACAACGGTCACGTCGGTCTGGGAGTGAAGTGCTCTAAGGAGGTGGCCACTGCCATCCGTGGAGCCATCATCCTGGCCAAGCTGTCAATCATTCCTGTCAGGAGAGGATACTGGGGTAACAAGATCGGCAAACCCCACACCGTACCCTGCAAGGTGAGATGTGTAGAGCATAAGAGCATTCATCTCAAAACTTGACTACTGCAACTCCCTCCTGGCTGGTCTTCCTATGTGAGCCATCAGGAGCCTGCAGCTGATCCAGAATACAGCTGCTCGGCTGCTCTTCAGTCAGCCCAAGTTCTCATATCTCACACCTGCTGACTTCCTGTAGCTGCTCCATCAAATTCAAAACCCTGACCCTTGCTTACAAAGGAAGAAATGGACCAGCCCCTCTACCTAATAATAAAGTCTTGAGCTGCACCTCAAACCCTACCAGCTTCTAGAATAACTCTGCTTGACCTGCCATTCTTCAAGACCTGGAAGACTGGCATAAAGATGAGCCTGTTGTGGTTTTGATGCTGACTTATTGGCTTACTTTTAGGTGACTGGTCGCTGTGGTTCAGTCTTGGTGCGTCTGATTCCTGCTCCTCGAGGTACTGGCATCGTGTCTGCTCCTGTTCCCAAGAAGCTGCTCATGATGGCTGGTATCGATGACTGCTACACATCTGCCAGAGGCTGCACGGCCACCCTGGGCAACTTTGGTAAGGCTGCTTTCACAGCAATAACGCTGAAGTAAACACGTGCTCTCCCTGCTCTGGTCGGCTGCATCTCGTCTGTGGTGCATTTGATGATTTTGCGGGAGGAGAGGAACGAGCAAACGCACGGCAGGAATGTGTACCGATTATATTTCTGTTCTCTCTTTATGCTCGACAAACTTTTTATAGGCACAGTCGGTCGTGTTTGTGAACTTCGCTGTGATTCTCATGATTTTGTCTTTGCAGCCAAGGCTACGTTTGATGCCATCTCCAAGACTTACAGCTATCTGACTCCTGATCTCTGGAAGGAAACGGTCTTCACCAAATCTCCTTACCAGGTAGTTATCTGTGCCGGTTGTGGTGGGATGGACTGATTTGTGAACTCCCTGATTTTTAATACTGTGTTTTTTTTCCCCAGGAATTTACTGATCATCTGGCCAAAACTCACACCAGGGTCTCAGTACAGAGGAGCCAGGCCGCTCTTCAGGCAGCCACCTAATTTTTGTACAACATTTGAAATAAAGTCCTGGGAACTAAAGTCTTGCTTGTCTGAGCCTTTTTAATCGGGCCATTTGTGTCTAAATGGAGATAAGAAAATGGGTGATGTATTGCAAAGTGAAGTTGCTGCCTTTATTAGTTACGTGTGACTGTTACACTTGTATAGCTTGTATCTCAACCACACACTGGTGAGAAGTGGCTGCCAATTGTGCACAAGTGACCATCCACAGTGCCAAACGTGGGCATACACTTTGTACATTTGTACTGGAGTCATTTGGAGCCAATTCATTGGATCTCCATGTTTTTGGATTGAGGATGGAAACGTCACCCAGATGGGGACCACTAAGCCACCATGCTGCCCAAATGACCAGAGACAGGTGAAAACATTCTGTAAGATGTTTTGGGCCATTTTAGAGAACCACAAAATGTAGAATATTGAGGAAAGTTAATTTGTGAAGTGCTTTTTGATGCTTGATCAGTACAGCTCAGAAATCCAGAATCTAATTAGAATATTTAATTTGGCAAATGTCAGTCAACATATCACTAACCACCTGCGTTGGTGTTTTATTTGCTCTGACCTGAACCTGCGGAGTTTGATCAGGAACGTGACCCAGGACTGGTGTTTGACACCCCTTTTGTGAATAACTTTCATGATCTTCAAATTTTTGGCAAAATGGGACGATTTTCACCTCAAATGTAATTTTAACCAGAACTGAAGGCAGTAATATGACCAGGTGGGGATTAGATTGAGGGTATTTATCCATTTGGGTTGATCACTAACACAATGTTCCTGGTCTTGGTGATGTATCCTGAGACTAAAGCACACCTGAGTCGAATGACCTTACCTACAGGTGCTGGTAATAAAATTTGAATATGAAAAAGTTGATTTTGGTAATTCCATTCAAAAAGTGAAACTTGAATTTCATTACACACACTTTCAAATGTTTTTCATTTTGAGTATAACTAATGAAAATCCCAAATTCAGAATATTAAGACAATACAAAAATGATTTTTAGAAATGTTGCCCAAATGAAGTATGAATGCATACAGCACTCTTAAGACTGAGAGACCAATTAATTAGCTGGTTAGTGTGGCACCAGGGGTCTAAAACCTTTTAATTTTGAAATGCTTAATTTGGGATTTTCATTAGTTACATTTAAAATTTCTTTTCAATGATATCAGTCTGTGTGTAATGAATGAATATAATATACAAGTTTCACTTTTTGGATGAAATTACTGAAATCAACTTTTTCATGACATTCTAATTTTATGACCAGCACCTGTACATCAGGAGGGTGTTAAGAGGTCTGGAACTGGGCACCTAATTTAACTGGCACCTTCAGACCACTTGTTTACTTCATTATTGTGCCAAGTTCTGGACATTTCTTTACCCGAAAGTGTGTTTATACTAATTTCCATGTTAATTGTTCATGTTTAAAAAAATTTAAAAATTATAAAGCTTCATGGCCCACAGGTCTCGGCACCATTTAGTCAAAATTATTTGCATACAAATGCTTAGATCACAATTTTAAAATTTGAAACTTCAGCAAATTTTTAGTCATAAAACAAAATTTACCAACTGAAAATTTGATAAGAGTTAAAATGGTTGTTCTAATGGTTTGATATCAAAATGGTTTAAGTGATGGCTTGTGACCAATTATAGACATCTAATAGTTTTAATGGTCCTTAATTTCCCTGAAGAAACCTCCTAAAGGGATCAATAATAATCATCTCTTTTCTACAGTAAGACTAGTGGTTATCAGACAATTCCCTTTAATTCCCAAATGAGAAATCTCCTGATTTACATCACTATGCCATATTAACTATCAGGAACAGAGAGAAAAGGTTAATAATTGGGAGTGTCAACAGATTCCTCACTGATCCCCGTTGTTGATTTGTTACGTTGTTACTTCTCACCTCCAGACAGACAGGACTTCAGAACATTCACAAGAGGAATTCCTTTTCCAATAAACTTATTTATTTTACATGTTTATACACACATCAGAGGAAACAGGGCCGAGCTGAAACGAGGATGAGAGTTCAGGCTTTCTGAGCCTCTGCCATCATCCTCTCCTTCTGTTTCATCAAACACTTCCGTGCGCTGGCATACGCCCCGAGATCTCCATCTGAAACAAAAATACAGCGGCGTGCTATAACTCTGCACCAGCGATCAATAATAATCAGGATTCAGTCGGTCTGTGGGGAGGAATTAAAGCCAAATTTAAAAGTAATCACCAGAGTCGTGCACAAGAACAGGCTCCATCCATTATGCCACCTGCTTAATCCTTATTAGGGTTGTGGTTAGTCCCATACCACCTCACCAGGTACAGGGCAGGCCATTACACTTTCCCAACTAAGTTCAGGGTGCTAATCCATCACTGGGTGCACGTACGAACACAGATCAGTCTGAGTCCGGATGCTCTGGCCACTCAAATCAGATTTCAGTGTCTTTAGCGTCACAACACAACAAAGAACAACACCTCAAATGTGGAAGTGTGCATAGCAGAGTTCCAGGTTGCCAAGTCATAATAATAAAAAAAAAAAAAACAGCCCACTGTCTGACGCCCTACACAAACTTAAAACTAACCCAAAATATGAAGATGTTTGAGGAAGGCTGTTAATTACTCTTAAATCTAGAAGAGGAGCAGTCATGGTACATTTTTAAAGCTTGACCAAAACATCTTTAAAGAAACCAAAACATTATTTTTGTCCAAAGTGTTACACAGGCTTTAGTTCAGCACAAACTCAGCAACAACAATGTTACAACAGTAAGCGTGTCATAAATCTATATTCTGATTAAATCTGCTCCAAACTTTCCAAAAACCTGTTTTCAGATGTGCTGATATTCAGTGGTGTGAAAAACTGTTTGCCCCCTTCCTGATTCCCTGAATTTTTGCATGTTTGTCACACTTGAATGTTTCGGAACATCAAACCAATTTAAATATTAGTCAAAGACAACACAGGTAAACACAAAATGTTATATTTAAATGAAGGTGTTTATTATTAAGGGAGAAAAAAATCCAAACCTACATGGCCCTGTGTGAAAGTGATTGCCCCCTAAACCTAAGAGCTGGTCGGGCCACTCTTAGCAGCAACAACTGCAACCAAGAGTTTGTGATAACTTGCAATGAGTCTTTTACAGCGTGGCCCACTCATCTTTGCATAATTGTTGTAATTCAGCCACATTGGAGGGTTTTCGAGTATGAACGGCCTTTTTAAGGTCATGCCACAGCATCAGGGCTTTCACTAGGCCACTCCAAAGTTTTCATTTTGTTTTTCTTCAGCCATTCCGAGGTGGACTTGCTGGTGTGTTTTGGATCATTTTCCTGCTGCAGAACCCAAGTTCGTTTCAGATGTAATGGGAGACACACCTTCCAAAGAGTTCAACTTTTGTATCATCGGTCCACAGGATGTTTTCCCAAAAGTCTTGGGGATCATCAAGATGTGTTTGCTCAGCAGTGGTTTTCTTCAAGGAACTCTGCCATGCAGGCCATTTTTGCCCAGTCTCTTTCTGATGGTGGAGGCATGAACACTGACCTTACCCGAGGCAAGTGAGGCCTGCAGTTCTTTGGATGTTGTTGTGGGGTCTTTTGTGACCTCTTGGATAAGTCGTCGCTGCGCTCTTGCAGTAATTTTGGGTGGCCGGCACTCCTAGGAAGGTTCACCACTGTTCCATGTCTTTGCCATTTGTGGATAATGGTTCCCACTGTGGTTCGCTGGATTCCCAAAGCTTTGGAAATGGCTTTATAACCCTTTCCAGACTGATAAATCTCAATTACCTTCTTTCTCAATTGTTATTGAATTTCTTTGGATCTCGGCATGATGTGTAGCTTTTAAGGATCTTTTGGTGGACTTCACTTTGTCAGGCAGGTCCTATTTAAGTGATGTCTTGATTGAGAACAGGTGTGGCAATAATCAGGCCTGGGTGTGGCTTGAGACAACGTACTCAGGCGTGAGAAACCACAGCTAAGTTATGTTTTAACAAGGGGGGCAATCACTTTTTCAAACAGGGCTATTTTTTAAGGGAGATTTTTTTTCCCTTAATAATAAACACCTTCATTTAAAAATTGCATTTTGTGTTTACTTGTGTTCTTTGACTAATATTTAAATTGGTTTGATGTTCCGAAACATTAAAGTGTGACAAACATGCAAAAAATCAGGGAATCAGGAAGGGGGCAAACACTTTTTCACACCACTGTATTGTGTAATAACACTCAAAACATTTCTAGCCAAGACTTTTGAGCTCAGAACTGAATAAACAGAGGTGTTGGCTACACACTGCTCATTAACAGTTTTTAGACATTGTATGTGGTTTTATTTCTAAAGCTTAACTAATGTGAGGTGACACTCTGTTTTACTCAGCCACTAACCCTACAAATGATTGTATTTGTGAGATTTCTTTTGTTCAGGATCACATCCCACAGATTCCATGACCACTGGAACCCACCAATAAAATGTCCAGAATTATCATGTGATTATCATATGAAGGACATATAGCAGTTTTTTGGCCCAAAAATATCGTTTTTCAGTACAGAGTTCAAGCAATGTGAGCATTTAATAATGGGTTTACTTTTCCTGATTGTTACTACTGAAAAAGGTCATATTGTGTATATTTCACTTTCACACACTCTGGTGATTGCTTTTCACTTTCACATTAATTTTTCTCCGTACAGTCACCATATCTTCTCGGCTGAGTGGCATTTGTTTCATAAGTAAGAAAAGGTTCAAAGAAAGGCTAATAATGTTTACTGGATTTCAGAACAACCCGAATTATAAAGTCAGACTTGACTCACAGCGTGACTGGTAAGCTGTGGCAACCTCGTTAAACTGCTGAAGCTCCTTGGCACAGTTCTGCATGTAGCACTCTCCCTCACGCTGCTGGCAGGCACGAGCACGCTGCTCAACGATCTTCACGATCTCCTGGTCCACCTTACTACAAGACAAAACACAGAAACACTCGCGAACCTTAAAACACACAGAATACACAACAAAGAAGAAGTGGCACTGTACACACACACACGGGTAATTTAGCACATACACTAGTGGACACTGAACACACACATCCGGGGGAGGGGATGGTGACGCCTCCTGCCTCCAATTTTACCCACCATCACCTAGGCCAGCTTCTCTAACTCTTAGGCCACAGCTGAAGCACCACTTTTGTACTTACTGATCTCTTCTCCACTGCATCTCTGCTTCATAATAGCAGACGTAGTCGCCCTCTTTACACTCGATGAGCTCTGGTACACGGCGAAACTGCTGGTGGTAGTAGTGGTACTTGTTCTTGCTCCGTATGCTATCGATAGCATCTATAAAAATAGATACAAAGAATGTATAAACAAAGAAAAACAATGAAATGACTGCATAAGTCATCATATTTTTATTTAAAAGCATTTCATTACCATTCAAAGAGAATAAAGACCATTTTTGCTACTTGCTTAAGTGACGGTCTTAAAATCAGAGTAAATTTACATATGCTACTATTTAATGACACAAAACAGGTGATGAAACTGCATTTTAATCTTTATCTTTTGAATACTGTATGTCAGAAAGCTGCAGTCAGCTTCTTAAACCCCATTCAGATTGGATTAAGTGTACATGGAAGTTCTGAGAGTCATTTCTTCTTCAATAGGTGCTCCTCTGTGATTTTATTTACGTCCAGATTATTCATCTTTTTACTCCCTCTAAGAAAAAAAGACTGAACTATTTTATGTGTTTTAGAATTTTATTATTAGTACTGGCTCCAAATGTAATGGCAGCCAATTCGTCCCTCTGAGACTGTACCACTATCCTCCTTCAAGACTTGGCGTAAAAACCTCTCTATTCTCTCTCTCCGTTTTCATTCTATGATTTCCCCACTTTGTGAAGCTTCCTTGGGTTTGAGAAAGCAGATATATAAATTGAACTTATTATTTAGTCCCGTCTGATTCAAATGTTGGTAATTAAATAAGTTTGGCTGCCTTATTTAGTCACCTGGTGTCCAGACCCTCCAAAAACCTTCACCAATCACAGACCAGCATATATGAATGCTTTTAAAAGAGAGTCACGCAATCATCTACTAGAAGTCCAGACTATTTGGAAGAAAAGAAAGTTAAATGGATGGTAAAAGCGAGGCTTGTCATAGTGGTGGTTAAAACTCAAAGCTACAGCTACTGGCATGAGATCCTTACAGATGTGATGTTAATTACAATTAAACTAATGTAAACAAACATAATACAAAAGAGAGCTCTTGATGACAAATGGAATTCATTAATAATAGTAATACATTTTAATAAAGTATGTGTAAACAAAATAACAGGAAGTCACTGCAATGCAGGAGTTTCATCACTGAGGAGACAATACAAACGTCCCCTGATAAACAAAATCAACCACAAGAGTAAAAAAAAACTTTACTTGAATCCCCAATTCCACCTTAAATCATGCAGCAGTTACAATGAAGCGCCTAACAGTGAGTTCCATTGGGTTGAATGGAACTGTGGCAGGATTTAAGGTGGAATTGGGAGAAGCTACTTTTAGCCCTGTTAAGAAGAAAGCACTAAGAAAAGAAACAAAGAAAGCAAACAAGGAAGGAAAGGAAAGACGGAAAAACGACAAACAAAGGGATAAAAAAACTCAAATTATCCGGGCATGCGCAGTATGTGAAGGTACATCTGAGGCCTAAGACGGCTGTTGTTAGCTCAGTAGCTAAGCTAACAATACATGTTTAAAGGTCAAAGACGGTTTAGATACACATTAAACTACACATCCCTGCTGACACTACAGATACAAACACAAACAGCAGACAGTGTACGGCAGCATTAGCACACATGCTAACTCACTCCTGAATGTTGTCACCGGCAGGTCCACAGAGTAATAAAACAGGTTCGTTAAAATTAACGCCGGGTTAGGAAGCGCTGTCTGTTTGTCCACCACCGGAGTTCGCCGCGGTGGCTCCGGATACGCGTCTTTATCGTAGTCCTGAGGCATTTTCACAGAGAAATGTTCAGAAATGAGCTCCGCTGTACGACCTCGTCCTTTCCTCTCACAGGGTTGCCAGGTTCCAAAAAATCCTCTATCCCATGTATGACAGAAACCCTTACTACAAAGCGAAAAGCGTCCAATCAGAAAGTAAAAAAAGCTTTTTTTAAATTAATTAATTAATTAATTAATTTCTTTTGGAATATTATTGTATTGAATTTATATTTTTGTTTTATTTTTTATTTATTATTATTATTATTATTCATTCATTCATTCATTCATTCATTCATTATCACACCCGCTTAATCCTTATTAGGGTCGCGGTTATTATTATTATTATTATTATTATTATTATTATTATTATTATTATTATTATTATTATTATTATTATTCAAAATGCATCACTGGGATAACACAGTGAGCAGACTTGTATATAAACATCTTCCTCTCTAGTCTATATTTTCCATAGAGTTAAAAAGGTTTCTAACTCTATTATATTTTCAGGTCTCATTCCCGCCCAATATACCACACTTCTGCAGAAAAACGCGCACCTGGCAACTCTGTCCTCGCGGCCCCGCTCGCCTCTGTGCGCATGCGCGCTTTCAACAAGGTCACATACAAACTAATTATCACTGTTTATAATAGAACTTCAAGTTTAATTTATTTAACGGTGCTGTTATAAGTTATACAGAACTTGTTCACATACACTAAAATGTTGATATTCTACTTTAAAGGTGTGTACAGTGCTAATAATTTTATTATTACCATGAAAAGGTTGAAGGTAAAGAGTTTGGTGGTCTTCTTGCCACTAGATGTCATTATTCCACATATTAGAGTTTTATTTTTGAACTTTTACTATGATTAAGTTTATTAGAAATTGCTAATCTGTGCTAAATAAATTCTCATTAAAAACTAATAAGATATTTTGGCATATAAGGGGAATTTCTTTACCCTTAAAATTTTCAAGTCTGAAAATAGCTCAACCCAGGTCTGTTATCCAAGACCAAGAGAATGCACAAAACAAAAATGTGTGTTAGTCACAGCATAACATGAAGTTAAAGTAGCATTAACAGTGCAGTTTCTATACAATATTCTATAAAGCAGCTCATTCATTTACGTATAGAGTCCAGATTTGAGTCGATCACTGAAATATTACTAATGTAGTGATAATAGCTGCCATATAAAATTATTATATATTAACAGAAACAACATTATTATGTAGTGAAAAAATTGAGACACACCTACCCTTTTGGTCCAGCTTGTATATGTAAAGTCAGAGACAGTATTTCAGCACACTTTGTGTTGGTCCTCTAGTCCTGACACTGTTGGCTGGGTGGTCACTATTTTCACTCCAGCAGTGACACTGAGGTGTTCTGCATGATCCACTCAACACACACTAATGCACCACCACCACGTCAGCATCACTGTAGTACTCAGAATGATCCATCTGCAATAGGGTGGCCATGATAGATACATAGAGTATATATGGCTAATGTGTGTATACCCATTCCCATACACTAGTACCTCAAAGAAGCAACGTCATCCCACTTCTGAGGCCAATTTATGCCCTTGCTGTACTGTGGTCTTTACTCCACAGTTGTTGGCACACTCCTGTGGGTTCTTGTACCCCCTTCAGTGTCACTACTTGGCACTGTCAGCCTTATATGAAAAGCAATACCGCTCCTTAACTGGGCCAGCCACCAATTTAGAGTGCTTCAACTCTGTGTCATCTTAAGCAGGAGCCTTAGTACAGCCCTTGGCACTGTCTCTTTCTGCCTCGAGCCTGGACTCTTAACAGCCATGGTCAGTGATCTGCCACATTTTCTACCTTTAAAGTTGACTTTTAGAGTCATTCACTGTTATACTGTATATCCCGTAGTGAGTGGGATGACCTCTGACCTTAGAAGGGAACAGTTGTTGTTGAGTAAAGTGTATTAAGCAAAAAACGCTAAGGTTCTTTCAGGTTCCATGTGTAGAGCTGACATGGCATCAGAGCTTCTTCTGTGTAATTGTAGATGTAGTATCTTTGTCAGTGTCCAGGCACAATGACTCAGTCATGACTCTCTCTGAGTTTAGTGATCTTTGAAATGTATTCTTTAAGTATTTTATTGGCTGTAAAGGGAGCGATCTCATGATGTTTGAGATGCTGATTTGTCTTATGTAACAGAAACAATGTCTTCACAACTCAAAGCATCCTAAATGTAGGATTTTTTAAAATTTTGTTTTAAATCATTTTCTTTATTCTAATTATTATATTTAATTGATACATATTTTTGTTTGTTCATATGGACGCATAAAATGTCAAATTTAATGACTAATTAATGACTTAAATCATGCAGCGATCTCAGCAGTCAGGAGTCTCATCAGTGTGAAAAAAGGTAGAGAGATGTATTAGTTCTGTATGTTTTTATTGAAAACAAAGAATAAGAACATTATCAGAGTTTAGCTAATAAACTTACCAGCACTATCTAGAACAGTCTACTTAAAGGAGAGAACATGAATGTAACACAGACATGAGAACTCCCATAAACATTGACATCCCTCTGCTCCACTGTCATAAAATCCTAGTGAAGCAGTCATAAAGGCACTGTTATAAAATAAATACGCAATTCTAACACATAAAGAGAGGCTGGAGAACGGTCATATTAAAGTAGGGATTTTGGTGAACAAATCTAGAAAATATGTGAGAGGTGATTTGACGAAAAACAGAGCAAGAGAACAGCTGAATGGAATGGAGAGAAGTGTCTGAGATAGGAGGTGAGTGAAGAGAAATGATAGATCTGATGAGAAACAGAGAGCGAAGAGGTGCACAGTATGGAAGAGAAGTGTCTGAGGGAGGAGATGAGCGAAGGGAAACAAGAGGAGAGCTGAGGAAAAACAGAGAGAGAGGAGAGAAGAGCTGCATGATATGGAAGAGAAGTGTCTCAGAGAGGAGGTGAGTTAAGGGAAACAAGAGGAGAGCTGAGGAAAAACAGAGAGAGAGGAGAGAAGAGCTGCATGGTATGGAAGAGAAGTGTCTGAGAGAGGAGGTGAGTGAAGGGAAACAAGAGGAGAGCTGAGGAAAAACAGAGAGAGTAGAGAAGAGCTGCATGGTATGGAAGAGAAGTGTCTGAGAGAGGAGGTTAGCAAAAATAAATGAGAGATCTGAGGAAAAACAGAGAGGAAAGAAGAGCCACAAGGTATGAAGGAAAAGTGAAAGTGGACCTTGAAGAAGAACGTAAAGTGAAGTTCAGTGATGACTGTCCTTTTAAAACAGCAAATCTTTGATGTAATTGTTACCGAAGTCCAGTTTGTGTGTGTCATCCTCAGTCTCATCGTAAATTTCATGCCCCTCGTCATGGACACCTGGGCTTCCTGCCCCATAAGAGGAGTAAGAGACATCGTGGAAAGGTGCACAGCTGGCCCAAAGATGACCCCAAACAGCCCGTCCACCTCACTGCCTTTCTGGGCTACAAGGCTGGCATGACCCACACGCTGAGAGAGGTGCACCGCACTGGCATGAGTAAGACAACATCTCTGATATGAAAGGAATAGTCTGATGATAAATGCAGACAAACAGCCAATAAATGTGTGTTGACACTGTACATGAAAACAGTGTTTAGAGGAGTAAACAGGGCTGTTTTATCATTGAAACACATGGAAATGGGTGGAGCTACACAGCATACTGCACAAAGCCAGCAGGGGCGCTAGACCTGTGATGGCTTCACTTTTTTAATTGGCTGTCCATCCTTTAAACTGTCATTGATTAGTAAAGTTTGGGATCAGCCGATGCTGGACACGGTGGCAAATTACAATATATCTATATTTTTATTTTTATAATCTCTTATTGGTCCCACAGTAGGGAAATTTGACCTCCGCATTTTACCCATCTGTGCAGTGAAGCACACACTAGTGGTGGGCAGCCCTATCCACAGTGCCCGTGGAGCAGTTGGGGGTTAGGTGCCTCGCTCAAGGGCACTTCAGTCATGACCTGCTCGAGGATCGAACCGGCCAAGACCAGATTCCTAACCACCAGGCCACGGCTGCACCTATACAGCATCCTAAACAGCTAATACTGAATTCAGTGAGGTTTTAAGTAGGATTACAGTGAAGTCATCGTTATAAGTCATCTTAATAAGTCTTAAATATGAGTGTTTTTTTTAAGTGATGTCGTCAGTCCAGCGTAACCGTTTTCTCTCACAGAGATATCAAAGCGTGAGGAGGTGGAGGCTGTCACGATTATCGAGACCCCTCCTGTGATGGTGGTGGGATTGGTAGGATACATCAGCACCCTGAAGGGGCTGCGCAATTTCAAGAGCATCTTCGCTGAGCACATTAGTGATGAGTGCAAGCGCCGATTCTACAAAAACTGGTAAAGTGTTCTTGTGTGTGTTTGTATGAGAGTTCGGCTCTTTTTCAGATGGTAATGAATGATGCTGCATGATAGTTACCACAGGGAATCATTTCAATGTGTTCATTTACTTGGTGGCACGGTGGCTTGGTAGTTGGCACATTCGCCTCTCAGCACTGAGGTCTTGGGTTCAAGTCCTCGTCTGGGTGGAGTTTCCATGTTGTCTGTGTGTCTGGGTTTCCTTCCGCATCCAAAAACATGGAGATCAGGTGAACTGGATACTTTAAAAATGACCCTGGTGTGTGTGAATGAATGTGTGTTTGCCCACATATGGTTGGCACTCTGTCCTGGGTGATCCCCCTAGATAACGATGCAGTCCTCCAGGTGGACGGTTATTTCCAGTTGAAACGCTGTGCCTCTTCTCGCCGGTGTGTGTGGTCGAGTTCCGAGTGTGTTAATTATAAAGCATCATTGAGTCTGAGAAAGGCGCTATATAAGTGTAACGTTCATTCCTTCATACTTTATTTGGTCTGGCCTTTTTTAATAAAATATTGTCTGTGATAACCAACAGTGTAGTAAAAGATAAGATACGCTGCCACTTTGGAAGGCAAACTGCAACTCTAACATCAGTAACTTGAACTGATGACACTCAAGCTATGTCTGAAATGCAATGACTAAGTTTGTCCTCTGTGGGCACCCGTACTCTGATGATGTAGGACTAGGCGGCAGTTTTTTTTACCTCAGGAAGATGCTAAGCTAACTTATACTTTGAGAGAAAATTTGTCATAAAATGGAAAAAGAGTACTTTTATCTCAATAAATCTCCTTTTCTCAGTGTCTTGCCTCCTCTCAGTCAAGTTTATGGTCAGGGATGTTGCTATCTTTGTTATTTTATGGGGGATTTATGGGACATTTTTGTTGCCTGAGGAGGAGACCCACCAGTAAATCCGTGAGCCTCACAGACTACTCCTCCCCTTTTTGGTGGTCAGTGGGCTGCGGTAACCTTTCATTGCCAAGGTAGTTTTCCAAGTGGGAGGCTCACTCCCCTGTAGCCCCCCCTCAAGTGGTGCTAGAGCTCTGTTGAGGCTCCCCTGACGTGACGCTGCACCTGCTGAGTGTAGGAATCTGTTTAGACCCTCCTAGGTGGCAGTGCACCTCAGGAAAGAGTAGAGCTTCTGCTTAGCGCCTTTGAGGTAAGTTTTGTTTTTTAAAAGTTCTTCTTTTTTACCACTCCCTCCGAGTGCACCAGAAGTGTGTGTGCACCATGCCTTTCCACCTCCACTGCACTCATTCACCCCCCGGCTGCAGCTTTATGTTTTGGTTAGATTGCTGGGGTTGGTTTTCCGTTATTCAGGTGTGAATTTTGCCAAAAAGAAAGTTTAAACACTATGCTTATTTTAATCTAACTTGTGATACTACAAGGACAGTATATAATAATAATAATAATAATAATAATAATAATAATAATAATAATAATAATAATAATGTCCTTTAACTAAAAGAAATATATTCACATTCATTCCTAAAATTACTCTTTTTCAGGTATAAGAGCAAGAAGAAGGCCTTCACCAAATACTGCAAGAAGTGGCAAGATGAAGCAGGCAAAAAGCAGCTGGAGAAAGACTTTAACATGATGAAGAAATACTGCTCAGTGATCAGGGTTATTGTCCATTCTCAGGTAACTTCATTAACTAATATAGGTTTATCATACATTGGGCCAACTCTAATTGGCTAAAATTTTGGCTAAAAATATTGAGCAGAAGAAACATCTACCATTTATGAGGTTCTCCTTCACTTCTTATCAAAGCTATTCCAGACCAGATATGATCTTGAAAACAAAGGCTGCGAAATGGCTCTTGGTCTAGATGTATGAAGGTTTAGAACATGGAACTGAACCTCAGACACAAAGGTTTATTTTCACCTTCAAACACAAATCCCACATAAACAAACCAGACTATGGAAACAGACCAATTCCACAATCCTAAATCTTGATAACAGTCCTGACTCCGCCCCCAAACTGTACATATACCAGCCTCACGTCCACCATTACAATTTCAGTTACCGCTCAAGGTCAAACAATATCCAGTCAATTCAACAATTCAACTCCTCTCTCAGACACTTCTCTTCTATACTATGCATCTCTTCTCTCCTGTTTTTCCTCAGCTCTCCTCTCATTTCTCTTCACATTCTCTCTCAGACACTTCTCTACCATTCTGTGCAACTCTTCTCTGTACTCTCTCTCTATTTGTCATCTCTCATTTCTCTTTATTAGCCTCTTCTATCAGTCTCTTCTCGTTCACAACAGCTCACCATAAAAGTTCAAATGGTTTGTTTGAGAACGTGGCAAAATTGTAGGGTTTTAAATGGACGTGTAAATCTGGACATTTTTACCCCAATCACAGTCACATACCTTCTATGTAGACATAAGAGAACAATTTAAAGTGAACAGCATAGACTTAAGACACTTTTCAGACTCTCATAACTCCTTATCAAAGTTGTTACACACCAGGTCCACTATTCCATTTACAGTTTTTTACATTTTTATCATTTTATTTTTAAGTTTTTGCCAATTGTTATCTCCTTCCCAATGTAGCAGTAGCCAATTAGCCCATCCCCTCCGTTATGACTCTCCATATCACTTTGCACTGTCGCTGACTCTAGGAGGGTGAAGACAAGCACAAGCCTCCTCCGTTGCATGTGATACAGCCACCATCTCTTTTCTAACTACCGCCGATACACCATCACTGGGGAGCCAACACGCTCGGAGGAAAGCGCAGCATCCCATTTCTGAATGGACCAATCAGTAGACGCCTGAGCCAGTGGACATTACAGTGTGAGAGTGATAGAGAGAGAGAGCGCCATCTACCTGCCCAGAGAGAGCACTGCCAATGTTTGCTCTCTTGGACCCCGGCTGTTGATGGTGAACATGTTCTCCCCGGTCTCCAGTTTCCTCCCACAGTCCAAAAACATGGAGGTCAGGTGAATTGGCTACTCTAAATTGTCCATATGTATGTGTGTGCGTGTGTGTTCACCCAGCGATGGACTGGTACCCTGTCCTGGGCTTAGTTGGATAGTGTAATGCCCTGCCCTGCGCCCAGTGATGGGGAGGGGACTAACTGTGACCCTGATAAGGATTAAATGGGTGTGATAATGGATGGATGAATAACATGTGAATCAAATCAAATCTTGATTTTTGTGGCACTTTTCCTGGAAATAAAATTCAAAATTGTAGTTCAAGGCTCTTTAAACGTGTAAAAGGTTCTTCATATTTAATTTCAGTAGTGAAAATGTGATTATGAATGTGAATGTGAACAGGAACATGTGAGCTATCGACTGAAAGGTTCTTTAAGGAACCGTAAATGGTCCTTCTGTGACTCCAAACAGCACTTTTTGGCACCTTATTTTTATTTTTTAGACTAATCTCACAATGCTAGTATTAGGAAACCACGCTCGCTGTCCTGTATCTCATGCAGATGAGCAGTCTGTTAGACTTCTGCTCATAATAAATGTTCCTCTCATACGTGTGTAAGCATGAGGCTGCGGTTTCAAATGGCAGTTTAAAAATAAGCCACTAAACAGAAGCTGGCAGTGCTTACTCAGAGCATGGAGTTCCTACACGGCCACCAGTAATGTTTCTTATGATCTATTTATTTATAACAAAGCGTTATGCTAAAATAACTAGACTTTAAGAGTCAAAACCAGACGTATTTCATGTTAGATGGTGTGTATATCATTAAAATATCCCATTTTTCTCACAGTCGCCTACATTCAAGTAGATTATATACCTGGTAGTCTGATTCAAGTCTACCACGGCTTTAACCCCTGAGTGTCCTCTTGTCTTGTAAAGGTGTTTGTTGGGATGCTGTGGACTTGACGCTGGTGGAGTTTTACACAGCAGTGATCTCTAAAACTAGGCGAGCATGTAGTTGAAGTGGTTAATAGGCAACAATAGGTTGGCCAAAACAATAACAATGGAAGACGTCTCCCTGTCTGCAGATCTTTCTTAGGACTTTCCCAGGTTTGTATCCATGCAGTCGTTATCTTCTGCTTAATCGTGACCAGAGTCCGCTACCCCTTCAGTGGGCATAGGGCAGGGCATTACAATATCTCAGCTAAACACAGGGTGTCAATCCACTGCTGGGCACACACTCACAAGGACAACTTAGAGCACCCAATTCACCTGACCTCCATGTTTTTGGACTGTGGGAGGAAACCCCTGCAGACACAGGGAGAACATGGAAACTCATGGAAGGGGGCTTCAGCGCTGAGTGCCGAGCGTGCTAATCACCGTGCCACCCCAGATGTGTTTGTAATTCACTAAAAACAGCGACTGTCTCTTAAAAACAAGCACAGCTGGTCTACATTATGCTGTATTGTGCACATTCAAACACTGCAGCAAGTGCATTTTATCACCTTCGCAACATCAGTAGACTCCGCCCCCTGCTTTCTTCTAAAGACGCCGAGGTTCTGGTGCGGCTTACCTGCCAAAACTCTACATCCTCTTCAGTATATTCAGAACTCTGCTGCCAGAATCGTAGTGCAATCTAGAACATCTGCTCGTCTCACCCCTGCTCTCCATCAGCTTCACTGGTCACCCGTCTCTGAACAAATCCAGTACAAAATCCTTCTGCTGACCTTTAAGGCCTGGCATGGACTAGCTCCATCCTGTCTATCTGCGTTCTTACATCCTCAGGCTCCTCCATGCTCACTTAGGTCCTCTGGTTCTGCTATGCTGACTGTTCCAAGGTTTAGGCTGTCCATTATGGGTGCCGGGGCTTTCTGTGTTGCTGCCCCTACCATCTGGGATGCCTGGCATCTCTCTCACCCTCTCTGTCTGTGTTTAAATACAATCTAAACACTAAAATCTATCACACAGCGACATTTATTGGCTGTTTGTCTGCGTTTATCATCAAACTATTCCTTTTGGTCATGCCAGCCTCGTAGCCCAGAAAGTCCTAAAAGTAGATAAAGAGAACCCAGATAAACAAACGAGACACAAATATTAGACTTGCTCATTTATTTATTGAGGAAAATGATCCAATATGACATATTTGTGAGAGTAAAAGTGTGTGAACCTCTAGGATGAGCAGTTAATCTGAAGGTGAAATTAGAGTCAGTCAGTGTGATGACAATCCAGAGTGAGTGGGCACCTGTTTTATTTAAAGAACAGGGTTCTACCAAAGTCTGCACTTCACAGCATGTTTAGGACTTGTGAGGATGTTTTAGGTCATATTTAGGCAGAAACGTCACTTTAAAGGGTTCACAATCTTTCAAGCGCCACCGTGTCGTATTTAATTTGATTAAAACTCAATAGAGGGAAAAGATGATGATGATGATGATGAAGGAGCACCCGTTTTAAATCCCCATCTGCGTAGTGAACACATACACTATTGAGCACAAACACACTCATTCTTAGCGAGTGTGTCTCTGTGCAGATGCGTTTGCTGCCGCTGAAGCAGAAGAAGGCCCACATCATGGAGGTGCAGCTGAATGGTGGGACTGTAGCGGAGAAAGTGGACTGGGCCAGAGAGAGGCTGGAGCAGCCTGTGCCTGTGTCCGCTGTCTTCCAACAGGACGAGATGATTGATGTGATAGGAGTGACTAAGGGCCACGGTGTAAAGGGTAAGACAGGACGTTCCCTCTGACTGTGCTGATGGAGTGCTGATGCAGGCCTGCAGAACTCCTTTGGGAGCCCATTCACATGCATTACATCACCTTCAGTGTAGAGTCATAACATCGCTAACTTTTGGCTGATTCAGCAACCACCAACAACCACGTAGCTTATTTACCAAAATAAATATGTATTAGCATTTAAATCTGAATTCCTCTGTTTCTCCAGGTGTGACGAGTCGTTGGCACACCAAGAAGCTGCCCAGAAAAACTCATAAGGGCCTGAGGAAAGTGGCCTGTATCGGAGCCTGGCATCCAGCCCGTGTGGGCTACACTATTGCCCGCGCTGGCCAGAAGGGCTACCACCACCGTACAGAACTTAACAAAAAGGTCTGAGTATACACAGTGGCATGGTTTGGGCACCCCTGGTGAAATTTTGTGTGAATAGCGGACGAATTGATCTCCAAAAAGTCAAAAATCTTTGAATTTCAGCATTTACAGTAAGATCAGTGCCTGCAAAGGAACATCTAAACAAGCCTGCTGTATTCTATACACAAGACCTGTGAACAGATGAAGTTAAAAGATGAAGTTTTTTGGGGAAAAGGTGCTCCAGCTGTTAAGTATGGTGGTGGATGACTCATGCTTTGGGCTCATATTGCAGCCAGTGGAATGAGGAGCTTTTCACTGATGCAGGGAAGAATGGATTCATTTAAACACCAACAAATTCATCCAAACATCACAACATCTGTAAAAAAAAGTTGAAGATGTAAATAAAATGGCTTCTACAACATGATTTTGATCCTGAACACACATAAATCTATAGTGGACTACTCCAAGAGGCACCAGCTGAAGGTTTTGCCCTGATCTTAACATCTTAAAATCTATAGATCTCAAAAGACCTGTGCATTCATACAACCCAAGAATCTCATGTAACCAAAAGTCTTTTACAGGGAATAGACGAAAAAACAAAAATATAATAACTGCTACAAAAAGCTTTTACAGCTGCGATACTTACTAAAGGGTGTCTAAGTACTGACCATGCAGGGTGCCCAAACTTTTGCTTTTTTTAATGCAAAAAGCTTGAAATTAAAAGTAATTTTGTTCAGTGTTAACACTTTTTAGGGTGT
>BRDA01090056.1:0-15111 GCA_036984385.1 Crenuchus spilurus
TGTATAAACATACAAACACCTGTTTAAATAAATAAACACATCTGCTTGACATTCAGTTTTGTTAACATTTTTGAACAATAGTCATATTTTATATTCGTTTCAGTTAAATGTGATCGATCATACATACATACATACATACATACATACATACATACATACATACATACATACATATCTTATTACTACACAAATTATGTGTAAATATTATGAAAATGAAAAAAAAGCAGTTCAAGGATAGTATAAGTGGGGGCAGATATGGGTCGGGTGTCATTAATAGGAATAATTGCTATTTTGGTTCCTACTGTAATTAGTATATATTAGTACAAACCAGATCTCATTCAGAAGCAGTTGGTGGGGGGCATTATTCATACCTGTGGGGGGGCGCAGCTGTTGATGCCCGCGGCCGCCGAGGATGAGGAAGAGGAAGATGCAGAGGAGGAAGAGGCAGAGGAAGAGGATGAGTCTGTGACGGCTTTGGCTGAGGCGGCCGGTTTGGACGCCAGTTTGGAGGGTTTGGCTGGCCGGCCGGCCTCACTGCGTGGGGGCGGGGGGCCCTCGAGAGACAAAGAAGAGGAAGAGGAGGATGAAGATGAAGAGGTTGAGGAGGAGGCGTCTGCTTTCTTGCGTTTGTGTGAGGATGAGGAGACGTTCGAGGCCCCACTGGGCCCGGGGCCTGGGCTGCTCTTCCTGTTCACGGCCTTGGAGGGCAGATCCGATACCAAGCGCCGCTTTTTGGACTTTGATTTGGGCTCGGGGGCTATGGGGGGATCTGCAGGTATGACACTGGAACTTTCCGAGTGGGCTTTAGGCCGTTTGGCTGGACTCGGAGAATAGGAACCAGTACTGTTGTGCTCAGGGGCGGAGCTACGTTTAAGAGAGCGGCCGGTGCTAATGCTAATGCTGCTGCCGTCGCGCTGCTCCAACTGTCCTGAACTTCCTGCTTCAGAGTCTGGATCCAAAACAGAGTGTGTTTCCACGGAGAGAGAGAGACTGTTTCTGCCGAGGGAGGAGAACAGCAGAGTGAGAAAAAAGACCAGACCAGAAAAAAATTTATATTAGCACAGAAAAATCAAAATGATCACACAAAGCTGTTTACTGAGATTTCACATTAATCCACTAATCAATAACCAACTGAAGTTTTGCAGATAAAGACCAGAGTAGATCAGACCGAGTTATCCATGTTAGCCAAATCTCTCAAATTATTCAAGTTCACTAGCACCAAGACATTCATGTTAAAAGTACTGATATAAACTGGAGATTATATACATCCCAAAAACACAACACCTATAAAACTACCTGTGAAAGTCAGGTTTTCCATCTTTATAGAATTAAGTAATGTAATGTAAAGTAGGAATGTCATTGTTGGAAAATTACAAGATCTCAGTTATGACAAACAGTGAGAAGTCAGTTAAGATCAGCTTAAACATAGAAAACTCTGAAGTGTAGAATCAATGGAAAATACTATTAGCATTCCCACACACACTCAGGGACCCTACTGGAGTACCTGCGGGAGGTGTGGCCACGGGCGGAGCCAGCGGCTGAGGTGGGCGGGGCTTTGGAAGCTTTACTGTATGATCTTCTACTTTCAGGAGGGGAATTTGCTTTATGTTTGGCGTGCTCTGACTGCAACCTGGTTCAGAACAACAAAACAGATTATAATCATTTTTAATATAAAACATTAAATAAGCAGCAAAGCATGTAAACAGCTGTTAGAGAAAAACAATGACGAATTTTCTGTCCGTAAACACACAATTACACTGAAAGTAAAAACCAGAGATGGGTAACTTCACTACTCTATCAGGGTTATTCAGCTATTCATTATCTGAAGACCCAGGAAATAAACAGGCCAATAATTCAGTGAAAATTATGATATTTTAATAGAACTGTAAAATTATATTTGTGAATAAATATGAACATTATACATTGCACAGATCTGAGTCACAAGCATCTTAAATACTCAAACACTGTGCTTGTGCATACAGACCTTCCTGTAAGTGAGTTTTGTGGCTGGGCCGAGGCTGTGTTCCTCTGTGAACGGCGCAGTGACCCCCCTGGATTGGAATTAGGCCGGTTGGACATTGGCACCTCTCTCCTGAAGGGACATACCCTTACTATACACTACCATTCACTGAGAGAAAGAGAGAGAGAGAAGGAGAGAGATGTGAGATATTGATAAACATGATAATTACAAATACACATTTAAAAGAAGGGAAAATTTAAATGAATATTATTAAACGCAGAATATGTGTGTCCTGAGGGGCACATTTTACGCTGTAGACTGTACTGTGTGTACAGGTCTATAAATGAACAGCCTTCAATGACTCATGTAAACATCTGGTGCACACCACTTTCTTTTAAGTATGATTTTGAAGTCACAGACAACAACAAAACTCCCGCACAGTTGTGTTCTGTGTGTCCTACCAAACAACTTTTTATTTATTAATAACTCTTGAGTTGTTTGATAACGGCTGGTAAATAACAAATCACTATAATTACAATACAGACACAACTATAACATTAAAATCACATTTATTTAAACTTGCAGTAAATTGAGGGCGTCCCTCATTTACAATGTTGCCGAATCAACACATCAAATTAAAAGACGTGTCTCTATAATTATAGCACAAGATATAAAACAAATTTTAAAATGATGGTAATTTGAATTAAGACAGAAATCAATTTAAACAAAGTAAAATAGCAAAAATTATAAGCAGATAAGACACAAAATATAGATAATGAATAAAATTAATAAAAAAAAAATTTAAAAAAAAACAGGCCTTCAGGAATAAGTAAAATTACAAGAATAAATAAGAGATAGAAGTAGCTCAAATAAAAGTAAAAGGATAACTAAAACAGACCTACATAAAATAAATAAGAAAATCAAATAAACTAAATGAAATGCCGTAAAACAGGGACAGACTGAGTGGAGGTTGTTAGAGATTAAGAGTTTAAAATGATGAAATGACACCAGTAAGCGGAGCTTTTCATTTTCCTGTAGGGAGTTCCAGCTCACTGGTGCACTGGAGCTAAAAGCAGATTTTCCTAGTTAACTAAAAACTCTCCTACCTGAAGGGTGACCCAATCACTGGAACAAGTCTTATAATGAGTGTTATTTTCATTGAGCATTGCTGTGATATGGTGGTATATGACCAGTGAGAGCTTTAAAAATAAAAATAAACCAGTGTGTTTTCCTACGCACAGTCAGAGATGACCAACTTTTTCAGCCAGTAAACAGTAAAGTGTGCTGTAGGGGTCACAAGTGATGAATCTTATTGCAGAGTGATATACTGAGTCTAAGGGTTTAAATGTAGTGTCTGATGTGTGTCTATATATTACATCACCACGTTCAAATTGAATCAATCAATATCAATGATAAGCTTCAAATAGACCCACAGAAAAGCCCTGATCAGAACAATGTTAATTTCTCTCTCACACAAACACGCACAGACACAGATCAATGTGTGAAGAAGAAAGATGTGATATTAACCCGAGTGAATCAATAACCCAGTAACAGGGTTCGATAAAGTCGGTAGCCTTAACCCCAAGCTATCTCCTATCAGGCTTAGATGAAATAGAACAAAGCAGTTAGAGAAGACAGGCTGGAAGCTTTTAATCCAATATCACAACTAGACCTGGAGAAAATTATTGCTTTGTCAAACTCTACAACTTTCAGACTTGACAATTCCTTCAAAACTACTTAAACACTCTGTTACAATCAAACCTGTTATCAAGAGTAAACTAGTCCCAGTCACACACCCAAAGCTTTTAAACTAGCAGGTATTAAACCCTTGATCAAAAAATCTAATCTAGATCTTAATATATTGTGAGATTATAGACCTATTTCTAATTTATCATTTATGTCTGAAATCCTGGAAAAAGCTGTGGCCCAATAACTTTGCTCATATTTGCATAAAAACCACATTTATGAAAAGTTCCAAACTGGATTTAGACTCCATCATAGCACTGAGACAGCTCAAGATAAATGACCTTTTTCTTGTCTCTGATCAAAGCTGCATATCCTTGTTAGTTTTACTTGATCTAAGTGCAGCTTTTAATACAATAGACCACACTATTCTCCTAAAAAGACTAGAGAACATGGCTAGAATAACAGGAACAGCCCTAATGTGGTTCAAATCTTACCTAGCAGAACTTTACCAATTTGTAAATGTTAATGATGCATCGTCCAACAGTACAAAAGTGAGATATGGAATTCCACAAGGATCTCTCTTAGGACCTCTATTATTTATACGTTATATGCTGGCCAGCGTTTCTCAAAGTGTGGGGCGTGATCCACTAGTGAGGCTTGTAGGTATTGCAGGTGTGGTGCAAGTAATAAATTTTTTTTTTTGCATTTTTATACTTGTCTTTATTCATGTCGTTGTTTTGCCAATAAAGCTTACTATAAAATAAAAAACATCCCCTCAAAATGGATTCATTAAAAGCCCTTAAACATGTAAAAGAACATTAGACAGGAAAGCAGAAAAATTTAGCTCACATGGAACTGGTGTGAAAATTAATAATTGACAACAGCATGTTAATTATGTCAGGTGTTACACAGAAATCTGTGACCATCTAAATGTGTAACCTTAGGTGCTATTTCACAATTTCTGTTCACTTGCATGAGCGCATTACGAAGATTATGTAAAACTATCCAGACGTGGATTTATTTACAGTGGAACCTTGACATGAAATTAATTCATTCTGTGACTTGTAACCCAATGTGCTCATAGAGATAGAAGTTGTTAGATTAATAAATTAGAAAATTTGTGAACTTGCATGTGAGCACATCCACAGTACTGGGAAACAGTTCTGGGACATGGAACTTCAAAATTAAACTTGTCACAAAATGTGCAAACATGTCCAAGTAATCTAAATTAGACACTCTGAAATCAGATTTCTCCTATTGTTTTACAATTTTTTCCAAAAATTGGCCAAGAATCAAGTCTGTGCTTTAGATTCTGTTACATGGTTTCCATTGTGCATAAACCTGCTGGTTTATTAAAAACATCACAGTTTTATCATTATGGCACAAAGGTATGTATCACACAAGTCTACTTTGGGCATAGACCTCATTCTTGACGGTCCAACCTACAATATTTGATATTTAACTTACTCAATCTAAAAAGTTACCCAATTCAACAACATATACAATGATTTAGAAAACAAAAACCTTCTAACATGACAGAAGATAAAATGTGTTCATTTAATGCAATTTATACCATCAATTATATCCACTGAATAGAATTTATGATAAATTGTGTAAGTTACATGAAAACCAAGAATTAATTCCCAATAGTGTGGATATGCTCATGTACATTTTATTACCATTTGGTTGGGGTGATATGGGACAGGTGAGGTGCAGAAATTTCCCTTCTTCTGAGGTGGGTAATGACAGAAAAAGTTTAAGTTATAAGCAAACAATTTTAATTTTCACTGCAACACAGATGACACACAACTTTATATATCAGCTAAACCTGATAAAAGATGTGTAAAAGATGTGAAACGCTGGATGTTGTATAACTTCCTTTTAGATAGTGACAAAACAGAGGTTTGCACATAGTGTAGTCTGGCTTCAGAACATTCTATAGAATCATAGAACACAATTATTCTTCTTATTATTATTATTAAAGAATCAGTATGGCAGTTGAGCCTTTGTAGACAGGGTTTAAAAAATTATCCAAGTTATTATACAAGTTAAATAAGTTATTAAAACAAAAAAGGACAACACTTATTACTGCAATTAACAGTACAAAAATGAGATACACTGATATTAGCTACAAGCTAACCTCACACTACAATATTTAGTAAAGAAAAGGGTGATTTATTCAGACTTGGGGCAGAAACAAACAATGACAGGAAAAGAATTAATGAACATACAGCTCTGCCCAAAACAAGTTATTTTCTCTAGTTTAATCAGGATTCTCTGGACACTATTTTCTGCCTTAAAATGCTATCAATACATTTAAGACCAAATTCTGCATAAAACATTAATTACCGTATTTTCCGGACTATAAGTCGCTCCAGAGTATAAGTCGCACCCCCGGCCAAACTATGAAAAAAACCGCGACTTATAGTACGGAAAATACGGTATATTTATATTCACACAGTATCCTGACTAAGGTCTTCCTCATTCTCAGAAACTGAACTGAACCACAACATTTACTTATTTATTGCTCAAGAAAAGTCCAGTGCATTGCTAGGTGTTTCCATTCACTCTAGCATAACCAGACTCGGACTATATACATAGATGTTGTTCCTCCATGTGATTCCATTCTATATAAGTGAAGCCAAAATACTACCGCCATCTTGGCAGATTTGGAGCCAAAGTCCGCGTAGTAGAGACCGAAGTCAGTCCACCTTCTCATCTGGTTACTATGCTGCCTTTCCAGAGTCATTTTACAGTCATTGGTTATAACAAATGAAAGACGATAAAGCTTCAGTGTGCTCCCGCTCAGTTTACCCCTCCTGTGCCGTCAAGAAACTAACCGTTTAAACAGAAGCTGGACTGGAGAGGCTGATGGCCAAGACAGAATTTAAACACGAAACCTAGACTAGTATGCAACAGATAAAATGCAGCAGCCAGGGTTGTCAGGTCTACAAAAAACATCCATCTCAAAGTCTGTCTAAAGCCCGCCCTACAGAAGTTGGAAGTTGGCCAAAATCTAAAGTCTCACAGACAGTTGAAGAAAGCAGGCTATAGATGGCAAAGCACTACAAGCATAATTACTCTTAAATCTTCTTTTAAACTTACTTTGATTGTTATATTCTAATTTACACTTTTTCTGAAGCATTATGCTTATAATGGCATTATTATTAGTACTGTTCATGTATTGTTAATAAAATTATGCTGTAATTTTGACAGTAGACCATAAAACACTGAATTGTCACTCACAAATGCATTTTTAAAACTAGCTCATTTTGGTGGTTAAAGGGCAACCACTTCATTCCTTCTTACAATATACTAGAAAAGCATTTTAAACCTTTTTTTAGGGGGGGGGCATTGTGCAATTTTTATTACTGGAGGCTAACTGTTGGAATCAAACCTTGCTGATAGAAAGAACGTTTAGATGAGAACAACATTGAAAATGGGCTGTTTTGTCATCAAACACATGGGAAATGCTATAGCTATACATCACACACCATCACCCCCAGTGGTGCGAGACCTGTGTGTGGTGCACTTTTTAAAGATGATATACCATCCACCTACATAACCACAGTCTATGGTCTACCTTTAATAATAGAAAAAGGCCCCTACAGGACACACTGAAAACAATCACTGCATCTCAATATGTTCCATTTGTAATGCACTACTCAATGGTCTCTACTACTTTCCATTAAAAGAAAGGCTGAACAAAAATATTTACTGCATGCCATTTATTATTGTATGCTGTTATTTTATAATTTTTAGAGAGAAAAAAAAACTTGGAATCGTCCAAAATTGGAATTACCAATGGTTAAAAAAAATCTCTAGAGATTTCCCATCTTTAGTACAAGTTTATAGAAGAAAGCAGAATCAATACTGTTAGAGATTACTGATCGTTAGTCATTGTTTATAGATAACAGTGCATCATACAGTAAGGATGCACCAAATATTTGGCAAGCAAAATGATTTGGCTGAAAATGGCGAGAAAAAAAAACAAAACAAAAAAAAAAAAAAACATGTTCACGGTGTTCAGTCAAATTAAGTGAAAAGATTAATCTAATAATAATTTATACTGTACAATGACATTTTAAATGACACGGTTACCTTCTTGGACATTCAGAAATGTGCTTTTCCTCACCAGTTAACAAAACATAGACTCACCAGCACAATTACAGTTTGGTGGTGAAGCAGAAGAACACAACAAACTACAAGCACAACCTTTACTAAACTACACTTGTTATAATGAAGCCAGAATTCAGCCACTTAGCTTTGTGTTTGCACTCTGGCAGCTGCAATGTTAGGGACCGATTCACAATTACCAGAAGAAATGTGAAGTGTTTCAGTGTCTGTAGCCAATAACACTCACGTTAAACACACAAAACATCCATGTGGCTTACATCATTCATTTTAGACATTCATCATTTTATTAAAAATGAGTAATAACAAATCTTCATACATTTTAATATACTGTCCAACATTTGTTGTATATACAAATATAAAAAAAATAATTTAAATTTCAAGTTATTAAACCCAATGATGTCAAACCAACTTATTAAAATACAGACATTTATTCCTGACAAGACTTACTGTGGGAAATAGTTTAGTTATTAGTTTTATAATGATGTATATAAATGAAAAAGCTGTGCTCTGTTTTCAGTCATAGGCAAATGTTTCTTTTTGTTTGGTTTTGGACAAAAAAAAATTGTGCATCCTTATAATACAGTATCAGAATCCACAAAAAATATGATTAAACATTACTGATCAACTCAACATTCTGAGACAAGCAGTTAGCAAAATGCTAATTGGTGGGGTAATGGAGGAGGTCAGTGAACTACCCCTTTAAGAGGAAAGAGATGGAAAACAGACAATTTTAAACTTCCATGCGACACCAAATTGTGACTGGTCAGCTCTGTCCAATGCCCCACCTGTCCCATCAGCAACTACCCTCTAAGTGTGTTTAAGAACTTACCAGCCGTGTGCAAAAGCCCCAACCGGCAGCCTGAAGAGAGAGAAAAAGAGACAGAGAGAGAAAATGAGGAAAGCTTCAGTCCATTTAAAAAGTCAAATCTAGTAAAAATACATGATCGTCTCCATTCAGACAAAATTAGTCCCTTCACAGATTCTCATCATTTTACATTACATTTTTGTCTTTCTTTATATTTAAAAAGTGCCTAAATTACAAAGGTCACAAGAGGCAGCCATTTTACTTCTGTAATACAGCATAAATTAACATCAAATGTATTTCTGTGGATCATCAGCACAATGCTGGACTCACCCGGTCTCATTTTTATGAGAAGAAACTTTATAAAACAAACTCAGAAGAGGAAATTGTCACACTGACTGACAAGTATAGATCCCATTTATATTTCTACACTCTTAAAAATAAAGCAGGTTCTGAACGTATGCCTCAAATGAACACTTTTGGTTCCTCAAAAAATGTAATAAATAAATAAATAAATAAATAAACTGTAAGATGTGAATATGTAGAACCTCTATAAAAGAACAGATATAAGTTCCAGGAGGAACACTAAAAACACAGGTAAAACAGAACTAGATTGTCTCTCTCTCACTCAACTTTCAAACATGGTTCTTTATTTAGGAAACCAAAAGTCATCTCTCAAACAATCCTCTTGTGAAAGAGTGTATTTGTCTGATTTTGTGAGCTCAATCTGATCTCAGCACTTTCTGCTTCATTTTATTAATGTCCTGAATTAAATGAATGAAGTCACTCAGAAATAAGACAGTGAACTGAAACCAGGATGACCTCCTGGGGCTCAAAACAGCCTACTACTACAACTTTAACACATGACCAGTTGACCTACAGTCATGTGACCAATCAGTAACTGACCAGTGACCAACAAAAACAAAAACATGACCTACATTAAATATACAGGAGTAAACAATATGATCATCAAGTACTGTTGTTCATATCACATATGTTGTTAGATATGAAGAATTCCTGTGTGTTTTATACTGTTCATACTTAGTCCAGATTCTGAAACTCAGTATAAATCTCTGTACTTAGTTTTAATAGCACTTTACAATGTGGTCCTCTTTAACTGTAACTTTTCAAACCTCAGATAAACTAAATATTGCCACACAAAGTGTTGTGAAATAATCATTTCTGCCACATTCATGATAAAGAAAAACAAAATCTGACAAAAGGTCTGATATTTATTTTAACAAATTTGAAACTAGTCCTTGTCATTTATTTAGTAATATCCATATTGCCATTTTATAGAAAGCTTGACATTTGATTCCATATTAAGATTAAATTAATCAACATTCTTACTAACGACTCTTAAGCACGTTCCATAGTTTGTGTACTCCAAATGAGAAGATTTTATTTTTAAAAACATGTCCTTTCATGTGACACACTGCTCACAGAAGTATCCAACTGTTTCTTTGTTATTTATGTACAACAGGGGTGCACACACTTTTTCAGCCTGCGAGCTACTTATCTAATGACTAAGTCAAAATGATCTACCCATTATAAAAATGCATGGCATATTTATAAATATACTGACAATGTATGTGCACAATGTATGTTGGTGTACCTTGAATAACTACATGAACCCATATTACACAATACTACTGTGTACATGTTTTGTCATTAGCCTACTTTACTCTGATGACTTGCACTAAATGGAATCAGTGAGGGATGCATAGTCTGGACAGTAGTTGCCTCAAGCAACCCTCCAAATGATCATCAGACATAGTGGAACGATACTTGGACTTAATAATCTTCACGTGTGAAAAGGCTGATGCCGAATAATGCAGTCAATGCAAACACACTTCAAAAATGACATAGTAAAAAAACTTCCTCCTCCACTCCGTATGGAAATGGTCAGTTTTAGGTTTCTTACACAGGCAGAACAAACATACATGTTAAGAACTTACAGTGACAGGTGAACACGGACTGCTGGCGAACTTGAAAAACACCGTTTTCAAGTCCAGATACTGTTTTATGAAGCGATAGCGGAGACGGCCAATCACAAAATCAATCGGCAGAGCCAATCGAATGAGTTTGTTGGCGGTCTAAAGTGAAACAGGATTTTCAGATTGAGCGGCTTGGAATCCCGCTGGGTCCTAGTGCTCGACCAGTCTCCCTGTATGTCAATCAAGTGAGATGTTTTATAGCGAGGACGGATGATAGGCTGACGTCTATTTTTTAAGTGCCATGCGATCTACCCACACTACCATTGCAATCGATGCATTGTGCACCCCTGATGTACAATCTCTACACAAGTCACTTTGTAGTTTCATTTTTCAAGTTCAAGTTATATTTTATTCAGAAAACTTTTACAATCCAAGTTGTGTTAAATAATTCATTCTGGATTTATACTATTGATTATAGCATTCTAACTGCTTATACACATCAACACAATGATTAAAAGAAAATATGAACGCAGTCTTAAACTTTAAACATACTGTCCAATGAGATAGTATATAATAATCATATTAACTGCATGTGTACTGAGATTTACATAGTTATCCGATTACTCAAATGGACATGTAATAATAGCATACTGAAATTTCATAAGATTGGAGTATTGCCAAGAAATCTGATAGAGTGTGCTTTATTTTAGCTCAGTAATCAGATTTCTCAGTGCATGTATACCCTTACTGCAATATTATCAAGCAGAGTTTAAAGCTACACAAGTGGAGCAATGCTGAAGGCTTATACGGTTTAGGAATATTCCTTTATATACTGTCTAGATGGTAGAAAACCCAAACAGAGACATCTGATGTGTGTTATGATAAAATTGTCATTTTAAAGCAAATAAATAAACAAGTAAACAATAGTTTAAAAATGGCTGGACTCCTATGTTTGCAGTAAGCCTGAAAAAGATTTTAAACAATACAAAAACTAATTTTGTCAGTAAAGTAGGGTTTTGCTTACACAGAAAAAAAGTTTACATTAATGCCCTGTGCTGCTACTTCTTTGAGATTATTTTATAGTTGTAAAGCAGAAATCTGATCAATGTCTAAATCAAAAGGTTTGAATTATCTGATAACCCAAGTGTGATTTTCTGCATTTATCTTATTAATACGTAAATGTAAATGTTCTCTGTGTTATGAATCACTATAAAGATTAATGTGAGTCATTATAAATCTGCAGTAAACTAATATTAAAACAGTGAAGAAGAGAAATGGCAAGAACCGCGAGATTAAATGAGATATTGAAGCACTACGCTGCTGAAAGTGCAGTTTGCTGTAATGATTCTCTGAAATAAACGATTTGAGTGTCTGGAGCTGCGTCTGATCCCAATGTTGACGTGAAAATACGACATAATTATCAAGGCCATTTTAGGCCTGAACGATCCGTTTTGTCCTTGTTCGTCTCCATTTCTCTCGCTAGTCTGAACCCAATTACAACGTGTACATTAGCTGAAGCTCGGAGATGATAAAGATTACAGCAATTAATGTGCTAAATGTGTTTAATTTCGGTATCTCTTAGTTTTGTTAGAGCCACCAAAGGCCCAGATTCTGACGCATTTAGCCAGTTAGCATCACCGGCCTCAGCCTGACTCTCTCTCTCTCAATGCGAACATTTAATAAATACACTTCATTTCGTCTTACACTGCTATTAAAACTTCATCATCTTTCACTGGTGTTAATATTGTGTGTACCGAGGGCTAAAACGGAACATTACGACACAAACAGCAGGCTCAGATAATACATTAGAACGGTCTGATTCAGAACCAAAAAAACTGAAGAAAACACACCTTCAAAATACAATCATCAGCGTGTTGAGCAAGTTAATGTCATGATAATCAGTTGTGTTAAAGAAAAACAGGCCGTTACTGCGGCTGGCTAACATTAGCACAGCAGGCTAAGTTGAGTTAGCTGCGGCCTTGGCTAAGCTACAGTAGCTGATGTGTTGACGGGGGATATTTGAACTGATATAACATCACACGTATATGTAAACACGTTTAAAATCAACTTTAAAGCGAGAGACGAAATCACAATTAGGTCCTGTGGTCTCTAACGGTCCGTTAAACTCATATTAGACCGTGCCGACGTGTATCAGAGCTAACAAATTAGCTTCTTACGCTAACGTTCCACCTTAAATAGTGCGGCAGTTACCATCAGCCTAAGCGTAAGCCCCACTAGCTGCGAGAGCGCAACTGCTGCTCAGTTTAAGGTGGAACTTCAGAATGAGACGCGCGTGAGTAAGAAGTTTTGTTATCGGGTCAAAGCGGCTAGGCTAACGGAAGCTAGGCTAAGCTAACCGTGTTATGTGAAGCGGACGGGCCATTTGATATGATCGGTTTAGCTTTCTCACTAACTTGCCCGGCTTGTGTCACTGAAGCTAAAGCGTCATTAAAACACAAACATCACATTTCTGTTCACCACCGACACATCGGAGCCATCCACCATTAAGTTTACCGGCTGTCAATCGTAACTGGAAATTAAAAATAGGAAATAAATAAAAACTTCTGATAAGACAGACGGGAGCGCGTCTTATTATTATTAACCGACAAGAAACACGACACGGAGCCGCACTGCATTAGCACATTAATACACACAAACACGACGCTTATGTGCTTCACTTTCTTGTTGGGAAAGAGTTCAATTCACCTCAAATTCTTACCACCGTTGTTGAGAACAGATCACAGCAGTAGTTTTATTGTGTCGGCCAGAGAGCTGAGCGGCCTCTGAACCCTCCGCACACACAAAAAAACAGGAAAAGCAGGAACTGGATCCGATAGATCACAAATGGAAAACGGTGTTGTTATTCATTTCCTCTGATCGAATCCTCGCATATCGGCACATTATTCGGTAACTGACACATGCAGCGAGTCTGTGAGAATCTCAGAGATCTGCTTTCTGTTGTATGTGCGAATATAAGACCTGTTTTATTACCTAGTTTGTGTTGCGGGTTTGTGGCTGACAGCAGCGCAGCTTCACTCAGCACTCACCGAGCCGCATCACAGCTCCTCCGCCACGAACTAGTTCAACATCAAACACCGCTTAAAGCCCCCACACAAGGCCGGCGATTAAAACCAAACGTAAATCGACACCCGCGAATGTCAAAAGGATCACATTTTAACATCGTCTACAAGTGTACTTTCGTCACTCTGCCTTTGTTTATACAAACCCGTTGTCTGATATCGCTCCGCTGGGTCGTGACCCCCTAATCTTGATGGAAAAAAAGAAACAGATTTTCTTTTCATACTCATTTATTTATGTTTTCTTCTCGAATATGAAGCCGAATTCGGCCTGTATTTAATATAATTTTTTATAATGGTGCGGTGACATTTAGTACACATATACATAACATAATCCGGTAGCGTAATACCTCAACGTCATTGCCAGGGGGGGGTGCGATTGTCATGGTGACCATTTAGCGTCCTAAAATGGCGGCGCTGCTAGGAGAAACTCTATTTACACTGTGCGGACAGAGTCCACCTCCATCTAAAGATCTATACCAGATCACCATCACACAGTCTCAGGTACTGAACCACAACACCATTACACTCTCAGGTGCTCTACCAGATCACCATCACACAGTCTCAGATACTGAACCAGATCATCATCACACTTAGTCAGAACTGATTATTTAGACTTTACCGTAGGCCGAACTGACTGTTTACCATTTAACTTAGGCAGGACTAACTGAGTATTTAGTTTTTACCTTAGACAGGACTAAGTGATTGTTAATACTCACATTTAGGTAAGACTAAGTGATTGTTTAGTCTTTATCTTAGGCAGGACTGATTCTTAAGTCTTTACCTTAGGCAGGACTGATCTTGATTCAGCTGTAGAAAGTTTTGTCCCATCCAGTTTGTAATCTATTCAAGGCACAGGAGTATCGTCTGCATAGCTGTGATAAGACATCCCATAGTTAAGCTGACTAAGAGGTATAAATGTATAAATTAAATAAAAGCGGGCCAAGAATTGAATCTTGTGTGACATCACAGGTCACTGATGCATGTTCTCGGAAACAACTTTTTTAAGAGCAAGTTATTTTACTACAGTTATTGTTTTATTATTAGTGCCTCACTCTGGACCTCCTGGACCACAATACTGGTTCTGCTTCTCCCACTGAACATAAAAGTCCCCTTTCCTAATTTTTTCTTCTATTCTCTCTGTGCTCCACATATGGCTTTTTGATTTTGAGTGTTTATGTACTAAGAACAGTCATAATTAATGTTTATGATCATTTTATGACTTTAGAATTAAATTGACTGTTTTTCTTACGGTATCTTTAAGACTGATATACAGTCATGGCCGAAAGTGTTGGCACCCCTGAATTTTTTCAGAAAATTATTGCAATTACACATGTTTTGTTATACACATGTTTATTTCCTTTGTGTGTATTGGAACAACACAAAAAACCAGAGGAAAAAAGGCTAATTTGACAAAAATTTCACACAAAACCCCAAAAATGGGCCGGACAAAATTATTGGCACCTTTTCAAAATTGAGGGTAAATAACTTTGTTTCAAGCATGTGATGCTC
>BRDA01090057.1:0-16181 GCA_036984385.1 Crenuchus spilurus
AGTGTTCTCATTATTAACGGTCAGTCAATAAGGCCCTCTATAGGGTCCTGGTCCTGTTATTTACTGATGCAGCCCTTCATCCTGTTCACCTGTACATGCTGATGGACTTTCCGCCCAGCTACAAACACTTCTACTGCCATGGCAACACTGCACTTTCACTGCCAAGAACTTGACCCGCTCCCTCCATCCGTCACAGGCTCTCTCTCTCTCTCTCTCTCTCTCTCTCTCTCTCACACACAAACACACACACACACACACACACACACACACACACACACACACACACAGCATGTATTTACAGAAAATGAACAACTGGTCAAAAGAACCAGAAAGATGCAGCATTTTCATCCATCCATCATCTTAATTGCTTAATACAGTTAAGGGTCACAGTTCCCTACCCCTTCATTGGCACTGGGCAGGGCATTACATTATTTTAGCTATAACCAGGATGCCAAACTATCCCTGGGAACACACACACACACACACACACCAGGGCAATTTACAGCAACTAATTCAGCTGACCTCTATGTTTTTGGACTGTAAGAGGAAACCCCTGCAGACACAGGGAGAACATAAAAACTCTACCCAGAGGGGACTCGTACTCGAACCCAAGACCACAGTGCTGAGAGGTAAATCTGTTAGCCACTAAGCTGCCATGAACAATGTAATATTTTCAAACCTTGAATATTTGAATTTTATTGAATATTGAATTTATAACAAAAAACAATATTAATGTTTTAACAGAACATTTTAGAAAAACATTACAAATTCAATATTTTAGATACACTTTGCTCCAACAGAGACCAAAACACACAGTCACACACACACACACACACGCACACACACACACACACACACACACACACACACACACACACACACACACACTTAATACTCTATTGCAGCTTCTGTCTCCACTCCAGTAAAATGACCTACCTCCACATAAGCCCCTCTTAAATGTACTATCCTATTAGGAACCATTGACTAATACCTTGAGATCAAAGTTTTGTGCAGAAATTCTTGATGTAGCGAGAACAGCTGGCTGTTAGAGTCAAAACAGCCTGTGTCGCAGTCGTGCTATTTTCAATTCAAGCCTTAAACTCCGTGTATGAGCCTGTAACATTTTAAAAACTAATAAGTATACGTTTCATCCATCCTCAACACTTGTTCATTATGTTTGCTGCATCTGCATGCTGAGAAGCCAAGCTCTTGAGCAATGGTACATTCCAGGGAAAGGGGCATAGAGTTTCCCCCCCGGCGCACAGCTCACATCCGCCGCCGGCCTAATGGCCAGCTGATATGCCAGCTACTGTTTCCTGCAGACCATGGAAAGCTTTCGTCTGGGGCTATCTAACCTCACTGCCCCTGAGAGAGCATGCCACAGGAAGTGACACGTTAAAGGAACAAGCTCCTGCCTTGTTAGTTAATGCAGCGGCAGGCGGTCAGAGACTTAGCATTACAACCAGTGGGGATTTGTCTGTTGATAAGCCATGACAGACGAGACAGAGGAGTGGCGCTTTCTTTCATGGACGGAGATAGCCGATGTAAATAGATGTGTTGTCTCAGTTTACAGACATGCCCTTGGTGAGCCATTACGTGATTTGAGCAGTGTCTGTATTCTGCAACCAGACACTCACATAAGCCAATATTGAAAACAACACCGTATGCCCTGCTACACTGGATGGAAAATAAACAAGATCGTTTATTAGCTCAAATTCACAATCATTTCTAACTTCCTTGTTGCTAGAAAGTTATACAAGCTTATGACAATTGAAGGTGATCAAGACAAAGTTGAGCCACTTGTCTATGGATGCTAGGGTGGTATACAAGTCAAGTAGCACTGTAATAGCAGTTTATAGCATCATGGCTAAAGCTAATACAATAACAGTGACTTCAGCAGCTAGGCTACGCTATCCCTCTGCTGGTTTGTTTTCACTGTTATCATTGTAAATGAGGACAGCATGCTGATCAGAATGTGATATCCTCATTTTCATTCGCCGTCCCTCATGTTTAAAGGGTCCCTCAACTTAGCTGACGTCATGTGCTAATTGCTAATTAGCATTATGCTCTGCCAGAGTTAGCTCATTCATGCATCAGACTTTGCAAAGAGTTTCTGGTTGTCCAGTTATTTTACACATACATTTAATCTATTTAACGACGTAGAGTTTAAGTCTATTACTCCATGAAATAAACATGGTTGACTTTTGTTTTCAGAAGTCAGAGGCACTAAAAATATTTTGAATCCGCTGTTGCTACACAGACACAAAAAAGCAGTCATTTGTACATGTTGATGTTGTGTAGTAATTATTACAATTGATGATAGAATAAGGTGACCAGATCTGAGGTGATGAAAAAGAGGACACCTTAGCAGGGCCGGGGGGTGGGGGGTGGAGGGGGGTGTATTATATGTTTAAATACATTTTTTTTGGTGCTTGAACACAAATTTTATTATTATTAATTATTAATAAATATTGACAAATTATGTTTTATACTTTATTAATAATTACTAGTTACTATTAATAATATACTAATAATAACTATTAAATGTTATTATGAATACTTGTAATAAAATAATAAAAATGTATATTAATCATTAATAAAATATTAATACATTATTACATATTATTTATAAATAATAAACTGTTAAAAGCATGTAGCATAAAATTATCACCCAATCCTTTTCAGTCAACTTCACTTCAGCTCATTATCACCAATGTTACACTTATGTGTGGACTGTATGATCAATATATCTTATTTACACAGAATTATACCTCATTTTTGATTAAAAATAAGCAGAAATTCTGAATTATTTTGATAATAGTTACACTTAGAGGCATGTAAATAGATGACTTATCACAGACTGGTAGACACACTCACACAGACACACACTCAAATGTAAATATTAATTAATTTTAATATGAAACCGCTGATATTAAAATACGTCTAGCTGACGTGACACAAGCAGAACAAACACTCAACACGTTAATAACTTACAGGTGAAAATAGACTGCCAGCCAAATTGCAGTCCAGACTCCATTTGAGGGAGTGACAGCGGCGACGGCCAATCACACGTTAGCAAGAAAAGGCAGAGCCAATCGATGAGCTTGTAGCAGCCTAAAGGGAAACCAGCTTGGATGTCAGCTGGGTCTCCATTTAATATAGTGTAACATCTCACTCAAGTGAACCAAACGGAATAGGGGGAGGGCAAGACTAGTTTGTGAACAAAACACTTCTCGAGTACAACAAAATCCAAGACGTTTGTGAAATTCCGCCCGGACACCTTTTTTAAGTCTCAAAAAGAGAACATGTCCGGGTAATAGAGGACGTCTAGTCACAGTATGATTGAAAGCTCTATTTAGTTGTATGTACTAGCTTACCAGAAAATCACAAAATCAAGGTCTATTTTATTTCTTTTATTGATCACATGATGGACCTCTGCAGAAGAACTATCCTATTTAACCAGCTAAAACTGGAAATGGTCCCCCAATATCCTCACGTGAAACAATACCTCTGCAACCCAGATAATCAGTAATGATAATATACATCTGGCACCCACTCTGAAGGTTGAATTTCAGAAACACTGAATAAAAGTTCACCAAATTTCTAATCTACATCTTTGTGCAGCATTTCACATGTCCAATGTGTTCTGTCCTTCAGTGCAGACCAGGCTGATCCTTGGCAGGTGTATTTTCATGAGTTTTTTAATTAGAAACAAATTAGGTTAGGGTGCATTTTTGGGGGGCTTTGCACTGAGGGCCAATGATCTCTGCACCTCCAGGCACACACACTGAATTACACCCGCCACCATGCTGTCAGCCTAATGGAGGAACCCACAGGCACGGCTGCTCGCCTAAAAAACATACAAAAAAGGAAAAAGAGCCATCCACACCTGGATAAATTTGTGCAACTATTTTTGTAATAATTAAAGTTAGCGCCATTTGTCTGCAGAAACAAAGAGATGGATGGAGTGAAAGGCAGTCTGCATTCTGCATTCAAACAAAGGAAGTGGGGCCTTATTGGTTTGGAAGAGGATGCTCTTCCTCCCGCTTTTTTTGTGCAGGCCTAATTGAACGCTGATGGATTTACATTAATTTCCTGCCCACACCTGCTTCCTTTATTTCGTTTCAAGATAGCGCAGTAGAGCGGTGCGGATCCACGGCATTATGACTAATGGACGCTCCGAGTGCGCAGGGTTCTGAGGCAAGGAGACCGTCGCCATAGAGAACGATACCCCCCACCCCCTGAATCAGTAGCCACTCGTAGCCCAGCAACACTAAAACTTGGGAATTTCAGCCATGTATAGGCTGTCTACCTGGACCACTAACACAACAGGGAAGGGAGGCCCTGTGGATTTGGCTGAGCTTTTACAGCATATGATATTATGTTTTCAGAAGATATGCAGTGGTTTGAATGTAAATGAGGTTTTGATCCTATTATGGGCAGCAATATTATAAAATATAGTTCTTAGATAAAATTTGCCATATAATCTTCAGTTTTCTAGCACTATTTTAAGGCTTTTTCAAGCCATAAGGGCACAGCATGTCTCTGACAGAAATTGAAGGATTACAACATTCAGCCTTCTGCAAATGTTTGGACACACCTGCTTAAAATTTTCATTGAGGTTTTATGAAAATAAGTGAACTTCTACACAGAGCTAACTTCTGCACATTTTACTGCACAATTGCAATTTAATGATTGAATTTAATGTACACCCCCAATACCATCAGAGATGCAGGCCTTTGAACTGTGCATTGATAATAAGCTGGATGGTCCCCGTCCTGTTGCGTCTGTGGTTCCCAAAATTTGATTCATCTCACCACACAACAGTTTTTCATTTTATCTCCATTTTAAATGAGTTTTGTCCCAGAGGAGATGTTAGTGTTGACATATGGTGTCTTCTTTGCATGACACAGCTTTAACTTGCATTTGTGGAGTGCATGGCAAATTGTATTGACAGTCAAAGATTTATGGAAGTGTTCCTGAGCCCATGCAGTGATTTCCAGTACAGAATCATACCCTGCAGTGTCCTCTGAGGTCCAAAACATGTTAAGCATCCAATATTGACTGTCAGGCTTGTCCCTTGGACACAGGGTTTTCTCCAGATTCTCCGAATCCTCTGATATTATGTACTGTAGCTGGTGGGATATTACATTGAGGAAGACTGTCTCTCTAAAATACTTCTTTAAAAATACAAATCTTTTTATACCCAGTCATGTGACTTGCTCCTCCTGCTGTTTTTTGTGAATTAATTTGTAAATGTGGTACGCTTTGTTATGTTATGTCCTGTCCCTTTAACGGTCTGTCTTGTCTAGCCCCACCCATTATTGTCTTCACCTGTGTCTTGTTATGTTTTTCTTATTTAAACCCTTTTGTTTGTCAGTCTTGTTGCTAGTTGTTTTGTCCGTTTGTAATGTGGTCATTAGTCTGGTTCTCTTTTTAGTCATTTTGTTTGTACCCATGTAACACAGAACATTAAACTAACGTTCTGGTATTGTTCTTGCATGGTTCTGTTAAATGACAACGTTCCTGGAACGTTCTTTGAAGGTTTTGACTAAAGTTTGAAGAAACCTAGATATAACGTTCCAACCTAACGTTAGCCTAACGATGAACGAATGTTCCCTGTTTGTCACCTGACCGGGTGTATAATAATAATAACATTAAGGGAATGTTCAAAGAACGTTCTAGCCTAATGTTCACACCTAACGTTCTGATAACAAAGCAAGAACTCCACACCATAACGTTAGCATAACCTAAATGGAACGTTCTCACAATGTTCTTGCAATGTTCTTGTGTTGGCTGGGTATTTTAGCTCTAGGAAACCTCAGTCTGTTTATATATGCTTTTGTCACTGTCTTCACTTTATTATACATATTCACCTTTATCTGCACATGTCCATCCTCGTTCATCTCAGACCTGCAACCTGTCAAAATTAGTGAATATTTTTTATATGACATAGTAAATAGCATCACTTTCAACAGCTGAACTGTGTTCTATGTTCTATTGTGAATAAAATTTGGCTCTATGAGGATGGCACATCATTGCATTCTGCATTATTACACATCATTTGTGTAATATGTGGCTCTTCTATTTTACCCTTTGCTTGAGCCATTTGCGCAATAATCTACTCTTTCACAAGATCATGTTTTTTTTTTCTTCCACATTTTTCACAAGTTATCATGTTTCTCACACGTTTTTCCCCAGGATCATGTTTTTTTTTCCAAACATGATTACTTGTTTTGCAAACAAAAATGTGAAGTGCCTTGTGATTATTCACATGTGAAATTCATGCCTTCTTTCTTTAAGGCTGACGATCATTTTCCTGATTTGACTTGAACGACCTTTTCTACAATGTTCTCACACGTTTGGTCACACATGCAGTAAATCAACAATTATGCAAATACACCCACTGCGCTGAGTAACTCATAGATTTAAAAGGCACGCTGGAGGCTGAGCATGGCAAATATCAATAGTGCAACTGTAGGTGGATGTGGAGAGGAAGGTGATCTGAGAAGGGTTTCAGAGGCCATTTATGCAGACTTCAGTACAAGATTTTACAACAGCTTTGAATGTGACTGAGCCAATCAGATTTAAAATAAAAATAGATATAGATAAGAGATAGACCAAACATGTGCTGGGTTCTTGTCATTATTAGCTCATTAACATGAATTTTAACTGGCCACAATGGTGCCTTTAAAAATATTATTTTTTTACTCTACATTTTTTGGAGAATATAACTAAAGTTATAAACTACTTACAATAAACTTTGTATTTTAAAAATGGAAACATTTTATAGAAGGAAAAATTACTTTAACATTTTATGTTTGTTAGAGTTTATTCCATGTAATTTTAGGGACATTTCTATTGGTGTGCTTGTCATAAGAAGAGCAGCTGACATTTTAAAACAGTGTTCAAATCTAAGACATTGACTGATGCATTTGATTAATTATGTAATAAATCAAGATGCATGACAAGAGTTTACACCAGAGGTGATAACAGAGCCAAAATAAAAATCCTGAAAGTACAGGCGAGGGGTCCAGGGGTTACTGGCTACTGGCTTTTCAGTGTTTCAGATAGGTCAGAATGTCTTAAATTTGTCTTTGACTAGTGGATTAAATTGCACATAAAGAATGAAGTCAGATCGGGGGGCTCCGAGTGGCTCAGCGGGCAAAGATGCTAAAACTATGACCCGAGGATCGCGAGTTTGAATCCTGGTCATGCTGTTTGTCATCAGCCGGGGCCAAAGAGTACTATGGGCGGGTAGATGGCACTCTCAAGAATTCAGGGGTTTGACTTGGGTGGGTAGTTGAACAACGTTAAATTCTGAAGGTTGGGCCCAGAGTGGCTCAGCGGGCAAAGACGCTACCACTATGAACAGAGTATCGCGAGTTTGAATCCCGGTCATGTTGTTTGCCATCAACAGCCGGGGCCCAAGAGAGCAAACATTGGCAGTGCTCTCTCTGGGCAGGTAGATGGCGCTCTCACTCTTCCTATTACTCACACATTGCAATGTCTGCTGGCTCAGGCGTCTACTGATTGGTCCAATCGGAGCTGGGGACCCTGTGTGCCTTCCTCCGAACGCGTTAGGCTCTCCAGGGACGGTGTATCAGCGGTGGTTCGAAAAGAAGCGGTGGCTGCATCACACGAAGCGGAGGAGGCTTGTGCTTGCCTGCACCCTCCTAGAGTCAGGGACATTGCAAAGTGATGGGGAGAGGCCTAACGGAGGGGATGGGCAAATTGGCTACCACTACATTGGGAAGGGGATAAAAATGGGCAAAAACTTAGAAATAAATTATAAAAAAAATAAAATAAAGAGAAATCAGATCGACATTAAATTTATTACAATTATAGAGCAGAACCAAATAAAGGAAATGTTAAATGTTGGCATACTTCAGTTTTCATATTGATTTTGACCAGATTTCACATAATAATAAAACAAAGAAAATACCAAAAAGGTACCTGGACAATCAAGTTTTTATTAAAATGGACCAGTCCCAGCAGCACCTCTGTACATGGCCAAAATATAAAGTGAAGAGAAGACAGAAGAATGGATGAAGGTGGGGGGATGCAAAATTTGAAATCTCAAAACGTCTTAAACGATCCATTTGGTTGATGTTGATGTTAATTTTGGTAAAATCACAACACAGCTGATATGGATGCTTGTTTCTCTTCACAGAAACAAAACCCCTGACAACTAAAGTGTTCAAGAAAATAATAAACATTCCGGAGATTTCCGACCTCTCGCGATTGGTACCCAAACTGTTTCATCCCTTACTCTATTTTATCTCGAAAAAGGTTCAGATTTTCATCATTCTAAAACATCATATTTGGAATATCAAAATCCGGAATTCTGGATATTTCCGGAATTTTATCTCTCCTGGTTTACATTCAACATTAGCAATCTTCAGTTATCAAACTTTTCTATATGTTGGCTGTGATTTACTACAATCCTCACTCAAAAAATCTCGTTGAAGCACATGGGAAAGATTACAATTCCTCCTACTGTCTCATAGAAAGCAATAATAGCATTGTGCCATCAGGGAGGTGAGAAGGGCTATTTTATTGGGTCAGGGCAGCTCCCAGCAGTTGGAGTCTAATTGCATACACTGAAGGAGAATGAGACATATCATTGATGATCATAATTACATTCAGTCTCTGAGGGATAATTCACCCCTCCGCACTTGCCACATGTTTGTATTTAAATCGAATGGTGTTCATGTCAAACAGCAAAGAGGTTACCTTTTAGGATTCAAAGACTTGGCTTTGATGAATTATCTTACAATTCTTTTGTGCACCGACAGCCTGAACATTCTTCCCAATAAAGGTTGCTAAATGGTTTTATGGTAACAGGATTTTAAAATGTTCATTTAAAAAAATTGTTCTTTACAGAAATACTCAATAATAAGTAAAAAAAAAAATATTATAATCTATTATTATATAATTATTATAACGTTATTATAAAAAAAGTTATTATAATCTAATGTAATAGCATTAAATTTTTTTCTCAAAAAGAAAACTAGCAAAGGAATTTAAAAAGACAAATTTAAAGCTTTAGAGAAGTCCTACTTATGATGAGTAAGCACTCCTACATTAATGGGCCATTTTTGCATTTCACAGATTGTTTTAATTACCTTTATAAGGGGAAAAAGTAGCACAGCATGGCAACCCAAATCCCCCAATGTGCCTGCATCTAATCATTGCAATGTTGGTCCAAATCCAGGTATTCTCTGGGATTTTTAGTTATGGACCAGTGGTTAAGACACAGGTCAGTCAATGGAAGAGAGAAACCAATGCCAACATAATCCACATATGAGGCAGAGGAATCTTCTACATCAATAATAATGCCAAATGTTGAAACAAAGACTTGTACTGTGAAGCCACAAAACTGGGCACTGCACATTATTCACTACAGACTGCCTACTGTTGGTTACTGTTAAACATAACCTTTGTGTGAAATTTGTTTAATTGGATGAATCATCATTGTGAAAGGAATTTATTCCGTCTATGCTGACTGTCCAATGCAAAGATCAGGTCAGTGTTGGGACAAACACAATAGCACACACCCTTTGTAGTTTTTCTATGGTGCTGTGAATTATGTACATATTAAAAAAAATTACAAAGCAGCTATCAAATGTAATCTTTGTTGACCCTTTATTGCAGTGGTAAAAAGTGGCTGTTTGTACATTTTACATAATCTATTAAAGTGAAAAATAGATGTTTGCTTTCTTTCTGTCACACACATGTACTTTTAAAAAAGGGCAAAGAAAAAGAATACACTTCACATTTTGGCCATTTTTTGTTGCACTGATGAAACAGATCTGCAAACTTTTGAGTGCATGCTCAACTACAAACTATCATAGCGCATACAACAATAAAGACAGCATGGTACTTCTTTTATACTGTGACAACAGGGTAAAGCTCCAGTTCCACAGTCTGTGTCTGTGTCTCGCTATACTTATCATGGACATATATGTGCCCCAACTTCTCGTGGGCCATATTTTAAGAAATTGAAGGAGATATCCAAAGTCTTTGAATGTATCAGCAATTATACATTTAGGCAAGACATGATTAACTAACCAACTAACCATTATAACCAGAGGTGTCAAGTAATGAAGTACAAATACTTCATTACTGTACTTAAGTATAAATGTTGGTTATCTGGACTTTACTGGAGTAATTATTTTCAGTCGACTTTTTACTTCTACTTACTTACATTTTCATGTAATTATCGGTACTTTCTACTCCTTACATTTTAAAAACAGCCTCGTTATTTCTACATATTTCATTTTGGTTTGTCATCATTTAAAAAACATCCAGATAAACTGCTCCATCCAGAAAGAGTGAATGTGACTGTGGTTGGATGAGAAGTATAAACATATACCATTCTGATACCCTATTGGTAAGCCATCCATCACACCTGCACGTCACGTGTCTCGTCACTCTCCAGTAAGCTCAGTACTACACATATATGGTCTCTAATATATTTAAAATGACTAAAATGTTTTATTTTTAAGGGGCAGATATGCAGCTGAGACAGGAAGTTAGTACATCCCAAAAAATGTCAACATCACTATTTTAATATAACATTATAGTCATTACGGCTTTTAGAAATAATGTATTTTGGGGGTGGGGGGGTGGGGTAGTGCACTATATGCCCCTGTGGCACAGCCTAAGTTTTGGCTTTTGTTTTCCTTACATGACTTTTACTTTTATACTTTAAGTAGTTTTGAAACCAGAACTTTTGTACTTTTATTTCAGTAAAAAGCTTAAGTTGATACTTTAACTTCTATAAAAGTCTTTTTAAACTCTAGTATCTGTACTTCTACCTGAGTCATGAATGTCAACACTTTTGACATCTTTCCTAACAATTCATAGTACACATCTCAGACATCATCATCTGTCACTGGTGGTGGAATCCTCAAAGGTATGTCTTCAGTATAATCTACAATGGTTGTTTTTTCTCAAAATGTTACGATAAGTTGTAAATATACTCCTGTATTGTGGGGAACTAAATGTAAGGTAGTTCTAAGGTACGTAGTGGGATATTATGGAATGTGTTGCACCTTTAAGAGTACACTTACATTGTTTGAACCTTGCAGGATCAAAATACAGATTTTTCTGAAAGTGTATATTTCAGAAATACTAGGCCTACAGTTTAAAGGGTCAAACACTTCCACATGATTTCAGCTCGAGCTCCAAGGCTTCAGCATTGTTTCCCTTAGGTTTGGCGCCCTCCTGCTGCCTGCAGTCGTGAGGTGTTTGCGTATCTCTCATGCTTTACCAGGACGCACGGAAATGTGACCTCACAACAGCAGGGGCAGCTCTTCTCCGCAGGTTGCCGGGCTGACCTCTGACCCCTGCGGGTGCGTCCCTGTGGAGAGAGGAACGGTGAGGAGCCACGGGAGATGCATGCGGCAGCAGGGGCTGTGTCTTTAACCAGATGGCAGGCTGAGATTAGTCATGTCCGCCCTGCATGTCGGGAAGACGAGTGTACCCAAATCAAATCTGTCACCTCTCTTAATGTTAAGCATGCTGCTGAGGAAGCTGAGCGAATCAGACAGTCTGATTAAAATGATGTTCTTTTATACAGCATCTGCTTATTAGTATTTTCAGCTCCCTTACACAAGAATCCATGCAAGAAGATATTCTAGACTGTGGTGTCCATGGCAATACTTGCTCCTATAGTACAACAAACATAATAGATCTCTGTCTAAATGAACTAAGGGGGCTGTTTGTCTTACAAACTGAAAATACATTAACTGTGTCAATATGTTGAAGTTCTTATATGCTGACTCAACTTAATTGAATGAAAGTATGTCACATATTTATGTTCACACAACAAATTTCTTATGTGCACAGCAGGCCTGTAAAATAAATTATTTTTCCAAAAATCACTTGTGCCACTCACTCCAGAAGTAGATGATCGTGATGTTTGGTATCCAAAGTAGACTTCTTACTGATGCTGCCAACAACTAATAGCTTAATTCTTTAACTTTCTGCTCAGCCATTTGGTAGAACACACTTAATTCACTATATCATGTTGTAGAGAGTGTTCAACTTTATACAACATGGTTGTGCCATCTCTACCAATCGGTAGAGCTATGTTAGACACCAGCAATGCTTCGTAGCCATACCACGAGCAATAAACTGGATCAAATGCTGAAAAACCATTAGTGCTTTTGCACCACCACAAAGGTGAGTGTGATGTTTCAAAAGTTAACGAAATTGGCCTTTTACTGCAGTTTTTGTATTTGTAGTTTATGTTCTGATTGTACAATAAAGTGCCATCTCATTGTATGTTTAAAGTGCAAATTTAAAAAAAATGATGGGGTTAAAAAAATTAAATTAAATTAAATTACTGTTTTATTATTGCTCCCTAACATCTCCCACACCACACGAGGATGTTAAAGGGTTAAAGCACAAATGCAAGCACAAATTATGTTTTTATATGGCTTCTTACTGTGAACCTTTCGTCTGTGTTTACGTCCTCAACGTGCTTTTAGTTTTAGCCTTCCATGTGGTCCGGCTACGTCATGTCACTGCCCTCATCTTGCCCTGTCATGTTCAGTCATTTCCACAGCCTCACCTCCTCTTTGACACACTGTGTGTTATCTATAATACACAAATACACTAAAGTACAATCAAATTTCAAACCATAAGAAGATTTGTCACTATGTGTACGTTGCTGTGAGGATTTGCTTGTATTCAGCCATGATAGCCATAATGAGGTCACAGATTGATGTTGGATGATTAGTTGTGGATTACAAATACCACTCCAATTCAGTCAAAAGATATTCAATAGCTGTACATAATAATTGTGTGCTTTATACCCCTCTAGATGACACTTGGTATTCAGCACAGTGAACATTGGCTCATGAATGGATGCTCCAAAATGAAAGTGAAAATGACAGTGAAAGTGCACATTTATTGACTAATGTGCTTGCACACAGAGGAATTTGACCTCCACATTTAACCTAGGGTGACCAGACGTCCTCTTTCACCCAGACATGTTCTCTTTTTGAGACTTAAAAAAATACCTGGCCAGAATTTCACAAACGTCCGGGATATTGTTTTACTAGAGCTTACGTCAAATTTTGAGAAGTGTTTTGTTCAAAATCTAGTCTCACCCTCCGACTATTCCGTTCGGTTAGCTTGAGTGAGCTGTTACGCTATATTAAATGGAGCACTAGGACCCAGCGGAAATCCAAACCTGTTTCCCTTTAGGCCGCCCACAAGCTCACCGATTGGCTTTGCCGTTTCTTGCTGACGTGTGATTGGCTGTCGCCGCTGTTACTCCCTCAAATAGTGTCTGGACTTTCACCTCTAATTGTTGAATGTTAGTTCTGCCTGTGTCACATCAGCTACACGTATTTTAATATCAGAGGTTTCATATTAAAATCCATTAACATTAACATTTGACTCTGTGTTTGTGTGAGTGTGTCTACCAGTCTGTGATAAGCCATCTATTTACATGCCTCCAAGTTTAACTATTGTCAAAATAGTTCAGAATTTCTGCTTATTTTTACAAAGAAATGAGGTATAATTATGTGTTAATGAGGTCTATTGCCCATACAGTCCAAACGTAAGTGTAACAGCTGGAGTGAAGTTGACTGAAAAGGTGAAACACATAATTGGGTGATAATTTTATGCTACATGCTTTTAACAGTTTAATAATATTTCATAATATGTAATAATGTATTCATATTTTATTAATGATTAATATTCATTTTATTATTAAAATTATTAGATTTAGTAAAATCATGGTGCACATGATCTGCGTATGCGGAGCCCTGGCCTTGCATTACATGCCTACCACCCCACACCCCTCGCGCTGAGGTGTCCTCTTTTTCATAATCTCAGATCTGGTCACTCTATTTAACCCATTTGTGCAGTGAAACACACACACACACACACACACACACACACACACACACACACACACACACACACACACACACACACACACACACTACTGAACACACTAGGGGGCAATGAGCACACATGCTTGAAGCAGTGGACAGCCCTTTTTCACAATGCCCAGGGAGCAGTTGGGGGTTAGGTGTTTAGATGACTTGCTCAAGGGCACTTCACTCATATCCTGCCAGGGGATCAAGACCAGTGACCTTTCAGTAACAAGACCAGGGACCTAAACACCAGACCACGGCTGCCCCCCAAGCATCTCATCCTACTGGCTATAATTTTTGATTGAGATTACACAAGCTTTCCTGTGGACATTATGCAATATACTGACACATTTTTGGGCATAGTACATCATAAAGTGTCACAAACCACATTAGCAAATCTATCATTTCTGTATGTATAGCAAAATTGGGTTAAAACTATACATAAGTATGTCTGTCTACCATAAATGGACAGAAGTATGGTTGTATAACAACTGCACAAAAGTAGTTTCAAGGTGTATTGTGGAGACTTTTTCTGATGGTATTTTGAAAGGAGAGATAAACACTTTGTATGTGTCTGCTCACCTTTGAATTTCACCTCTAAGCCAGCTGTTGTTAGACCAACCTCTTTTTATTTTGGAGCAAAAGGCCTCTATCATGCCACATGGTCGGACGTGCGAGGGCTCACCACGCACACTGGTCTGTTCGTTTCATATCCAACCAGCCCGTTTATACATATTTGATCAAACCCCGCTATGAAGCAATAACCTCGAGCCACGCCAGCCTGCATTTCCCCCTCTATTACATTCGCCGTTGTTTCAATTGCATTGGAAAGGCGTGCGCTGTCACCGATGGGTTCTGTTGTGGGATTCAGACAAAGGCAAAGGCGACCGTGGGTGCAGATGTTGATGCTGGAAGCCGTAGAGAGAACGTGAGTGGCCCGGGCCCTGTGGCTATGGGCCCCAGCTGGGGCGCGGAGACGAAACGCATTCATCTGCTCCTCTCCAGGTACCCTCGTCCACTGGCAGGCGAAAGGGGAGGGGGGGGTGTTGGGGTGAGGGGGATGAAAGGCAGCAGAGGGGCTGCTCCACAGATGTCACCTGCTGGGGTTCAGCGGCCCTAGCCAGCAAATGTCATGTTTGGCAGCTGGTCCGCTGCTCTCTCTCTCCCCTCCACCAGTTGTTGGCAGAGAGGCTCCTAAAGGATGCGAAAGATGCCTGCACCGGGGCGCCCTAATGGGACGACATTAAAGCGAGTTGCTGGCTCCTGTCTGTCATAGAACATTAACCTTGTCCTGCTTCCTGCTCCCTCCAGGGTGCTCTCGCTCTCTCTCATTCACTCTCATTCGCTCGTCCACCGGCTGTAAAGTGCGTCTCACATGCTCCAGCAATCTGTCCACACCCTGCAGCCTCTCGCCCTTATGGCTATAAGGTCAGAAAAGTTTACTGCTGCTATGTATTCACTTCATGTGCATGCTGATAATCCCAAATGCTCATTTAACCCCTTCAACTACAGGTTTATCATTCAGTTACTAATCTTACGCCATTAATCTAACATAGCCAACCTTTATTAAACTCTATATAATATGTTAGCTGGCATTTAGGCCCTTGCAGTCAAACTTCCTAAGGGCCCAATCTACAATTATTCTGGTTATTTATAAACATATTAGTTTTGTAGCAGTGAAATATATATAGATGTCACTCAATCAATCAAAAATCAATCAAAATTTATTTATATAGCGCTTTTTACAATGGGCGTTGTCACAAAGCAGCTTTACATATTTAATATCAAACATACTGAATCTAAGCCCGATGTGAGCAAGCCGAAGGCAACAGTGGCAAGGAAAAACTCCCTCAAGGCTGGAGGAAGAAACCTTGGGAGGAACCAGACTCACAAAGGGGATCCACCCTCCTCTGATCAAACTACTGACACAGATTTACATCCTTAGTTAAATCTGACATTGTTCTATAGTATATAACATGAATGATATTAATAATAGTGATCATTGCAGTCACCACTATACTGTAAATACTAGGGGTGTAAAAAATAACTGATTTGAATCGGAAGACTGATTTTGACTTAAATGATGTGAGTGCATCGAACATGGACCCCTGAATCGGTCTATTTGTAAAATGAACCGGCTGATGGCCCGATTCAAAAGCTGTCAATCGGTTTGGTGTTACTGATATGCTTCTGCTGCGCTCTCTCTCCCTCCCCCCCTCCCCTCTCTCTCATGAACTGTTGCGATACTCGTCACAGTCACATTTGAAAGACAAACATATA
>BRDA01090060.1:0-22500 GCA_036984385.1 Crenuchus spilurus
TGACCCTTACGCACAGTGATTGTTCCAGATTCTCTGAATCTTTTGATGATGTTATGCATGGTTGATGATGATAACTTAAAAGTCTTTGCTATTTTGCGCTGGGGAACACCTTTCTGGTATTGCTGCACTATCTTTCTGCACAACAATGGTGGAATTGGTGATCCTCTTACCATCTTGGCTTCAGAGAGACACTGATACTCTGAGAAGTTCTTTTTATACTCAATCATGTTGTCAATTGACCTAATTAGTGTTAATTGGTCTTCCAGCTGTTCGTTATATGCTTTCCTTTTTTCAGCCACTTATTGCTACTTGTCCCAACTTTTTTGGGATTTGTTGACACTGTGAAATTTTGAATCAACATATTTCTCCTTTAAAATGTTACATTTACTCAGATTAAACTTTTGATCTGTGATTTGTGTTCTATTACGAATAAAATATTGACATTTGCCATCTCCACATCATTGCATTCAGTTTTTATTCACAATTTGTTTAGTGTCCCAACTTTTTTTGGAATTCAGTTTGTAGGCTATTTTGGTGGAAGGGTCAGATTTTTCATCAATTAGATATCACACTGACTTTTATAAGCTATCCCATTAATATCATCCAGTGAACTGTCACCTCCTATTAAAATTTCTCTGGCTGCAGTTACAAAATTAATTGAATGCCTAAATCATGTCATTTACCTCAAAACACGATATGCTAACATGGACATATTATGGAAAACTACACATACCAATTTTACACACACATTTGGGGAATTGGTGTCCCTGCAAACTGACAAGATTATGAAATAAGACAATACACTATTTTGTGTATGGGCTAGGTCTGAAAACATGAAATTTAACAAGTCATTTAGATTTACAGTAGCTCCTTTTATGATACTATTAGAATGAACTCAGCCCCTTACAGTTTGAGAACATTTTGATTGTGATTTTTCCCCCCTTCGTTTTAATTGTGTATTATTATTATTATTATTATTATTATTATTACTATTATTATTATCATCATCATCATTTTGTGCAAGAGAGAACAGAGCCTGTAAGTGTGTAGTAATCACTTCTTGACAAAGTAAGTTTTCAAACTTTGTCAGTGCATCTGAGTGCATCATTTAATTTTAATTAATTAAAAAAAAAAAACAAAAAAAAAAACCAACAAACAATAAAACATTTCCTAAAAGACGGGTTAATACTGAATGTCACGGGTCATGCAGACATGGGAAATAATAAGTATTTCTGCTGATTTATGCTCTTTCTGATTTCTGCATGAAGCTGAAGTTGCACATTTATTAAACTCATAGTGGGGGTCAACTACCAAAAACCCAGAGTCTTCCATCACTAAGCAGAGGGACTGTGTACACAGAACGTAATTGGCATTGGCTTGAATCTCTGTGGAACGTCTTGTGGTGAGGAGAAATGGGTACTCAGGCCATCTTTTCTGAGCAGGGCTGTTCAGAAAGGCTGAGAGAGGTTTCTGTTATGTTCAACACTTTTGGTATTTTAAACAAAGCATGTAACTGATGTTTATTACTCCTGGTGAACAGTAACAACATGCAGAAAAGTGGTATTAGTCATTTCAAACATACTTGCTTAAGTGGTTTCCGACACTGTATAACAAACAGTAATTCAGTATAACTTTATACTGAATGAATTTCTGCCACATTTTTGCAGGGAAAAGCTGCTACAGTGTCAGAAATCACAAAAGTCTGATGCTTTACAAAGGCTCAGGGATGTCTTATATTTCATCAATTATTACTGTTTATAATATTTAGACATTTTAAATATTAGATGTATTATTATTTATTATTATTAAATTATTAGATAGACAATTTTTACTCACTTTAGTCACTATAAATCCTTTAAATGATAAAACACAGCTGCCCAATGATGGCTTTGCTGCTTGCAGTTTGAAACTAAGCAGATGACCAATAATAAGGATCAGCTTAGACATCCATGTCTTCATTAATCATGAGTGAGCCATGGTAACAATCAACAGGCCGTAGTTCAGAGCCATCATTCAAAAGAAAGACTACGTAAGGTTCTGACTTTAACACAGACCTAGTGCTTTACACATATGGCAACAACATCTAACCAAAGACCTCTGGTAGCAGAGTATTCAAAACACAGTTTGTATTCAAAAAAACATTACAACTTTTTCAGTAGGTCAGTTAGGCCTTATTAGAAGCAACTCTGCTGTGTCTGATCTACACATAGCAACACAACACACACTAACACACCACCACAACCACATCCGTGTCACTGCAGTGCTGAGAATGAACCACCACCTAAATAATATCTGCTCTGTGGTGGTCCTGTGAAGGTGCTGGCCACTGATGAAAAGGTGAAAGGAGGCGAATAAAATATACAGAGAAATAAAAGGACTACTGTCTGTAATTGTAAAACTACAAAGTGCACCCAGTGGAACTAATAACATAGACAATGAGTGTAGAAACAATGAGGTTATTTTAATGCTATTGCTCATCAATGTACTTGGCCGTATTTAGAGCCTCTATAATAGTGTAAACGCTACTGGTAGAGAGATATTCAAAACAATTTCCATTAAAGCTATGTTTGCATAAACGTATTAGACCCAAAGTGGTGGTATTGGCTTTTTTGACACTTGTAATATGGGTCCTATAATTAAGTTCAGAGTTAAAAACTTTTCAGAAAATCATTTGGCCTAGACTATATTACAACCTTGCAGCCTCAGCAAAGAGCGTTAACACCTCTTTAGCAGCAAATATAAGTGACATACATCTGTAATCAAATCATCATACTTTCATGTTACTCAAACTTGAGTTATGTAGGGGTTTGCAGAACAAGTTCATAATCAAAGAAAAATCCCTAAATCTGCTTTGAATAGCCGCCACCACCACATGAGCAAACTGCATTTCAGCACATTTAACCAAAACCTCAGCGACACAACTTTGAGCTCACTGTGATATGTTGAAAAAATGCTAACGTAGGACAACGTAGCAAGATCCACAAAAACGCACTCATGCCAGGAAGTGTTGGCCTGTTCATATAGAAAGCTGTATGTATAGCTCAGTGACTAATCATTTATAGTTTATGCTTTAGCTCCTATTTCAGAACTGTTTAAAGGCTTGATCAAGCATTCAAACACAATTGATGAGACCAGAGGTATTCAGGTCTGGTACTGGATGAATGAATGAATGAAGCCTCATCAAATACAACATACAAAATCAACAAACAATACATAACACTCATTGTCTACAACCATAAAACATCCCTGACAATCTCTGTTGTCACCCATCCTAATCTACAATATCTAAGATGACCATGTGCAAACATCTAATTTATTCAATAACTGAATAATTCTTGGCACAAATGATGATATGGCTCGATTTGTTTGTGTTTTGGGCATACAAAACCTATGTCCAGAGGGGAGGAGGGAGAATTCTGTAAAGAGTGGCTGGGATGGATCCTCTAATATCCTCAGAATAAGTATGATTGTATGCTGCTCTGAAAGTTGAGAAATACTTTTAACATTAACTAATAATTTGTCATGCTACCTAGAACATTCATGTTATGAATGGATAAACTACCCACTTCCACCCAGCACTGAATGGTAAAGGTCACCACACTCTGCACCAAGGTAAGAAAATAGCATCAATACAGTTGAATCTACATTAAAAATACATAATTTTGAGGGCCCCCGAGTGGCTCAGCGGACTAAGGCGCTATCACTATGATCACAAGTTCAAATCCTAATCATGCTGCTTGCCATCGGCAGCCAGGGCCCGAGAGAGCAGAACTGGTCGGGTAAGATGGCACTCTCTACCCATTACTACTAAGTAATGTCGACTGGCTCCGGCATCTGCCAGGCGATCCATCAGAACTGGGGATCTTGTGCTTTCCTCCTAGCGCATTGGCTGCCTGCCAACGATGTATCGGTAGCAGTTTAAAAAAAGGTGGAGCTTGATTTCACAAGGCATTGGAAGAGGCCTGCATGAGTTTGCAACCTCCTAGAGTCAGGGACATTGCAAGTAAAATGGGGAGAGTCTGAGATCGATATACAGGGGTTAGACAGTGAAACAGAAACAGCTGGTTTTAGACCACAATAATTTATTAGTAGGTGTAGGGCCTCCTTTTGTGGCCAATACAGGGTCAGTTCGTCTTGGGAATGACATATACAAGTCCTGCACAGTGGTCAGAGGGATTTTAAGCCATTCTTCTTGCAGGATAGTGGTCAGGTCACTACGTGATGCTGGTGGAGGAAACCGTTTCCTGACTCGCTCCTCCAAAACACCCCAAAGTGGCTCAATAATATTTAGACACAAAGACTTGCTGTCTTGGTCACAGATGCACCAGCAAGACGTGCAGCAACAATTTGTCCTCTTTTGAACTCTGGTATGTCACCATAATGTTGTGTGCATTGTAATATACTATATAACTGTGCTCTTACCTGCTAACTGAACCTTCACACTCTGCTCTTACTGGTGCAATGTGACATTAATGAAGATTGGCCACCAGACTGGTCCAATTTAGCCATGAATCCTCCCACACTAAAATGACAGGTGTTTCAGTTTCATTGTCTAACCCCTGAATATATATCTATATAAAATAACCTTAAAAAAAAGCAGGTGCTGTGCAGCTGCAGTGTAATATCAGATGGAATCAGCACATTTGCATCTGTACATGCTTTGCCCACTAATAGTCACAGGAATTCTTGCAATATTGTGAAAAGCTCATTAAACACAACACCTAAATTTTTCAGATGTTGATACTATATTTCTGCAGTAAAGATATATTCACATACAAATATGAAAGTTTTAAACGATCCACATTCTCAATTTTTAGTATAAGTTAAGGCAGCAAGATTTAGGATTTAGAGCATTTGTGGTTCACTTAACAGGAAATGTGCATACCTGCTGCATTCATTCAATATATTGCATACCACATGGCATTCCAAAGTGGAAAAAGTGGAGATGCATGGTTTTCATAGGTGACAAACTGGATGATGCTGTTCATATATTTACAGACTGAAATACGAGTTCAGTTTATGTTTTAAAACCCTCCATTATCAATTAGCTGTGCCAGTGTTTTGCATAGTAGACAAAGTCTGTTGTGTACATCATAGAATATCTACTCAAATCTCCATATGCTGGATACATTTTCAAAAAGATCAATTTATATATTCCTTGTTTCTCAGTGTAATTCATCACTAGTAAATACATAGATAGATGCACCAATTTGTCAATGTGATTTTTCAAACAACGGAATACAAAAGAATTTGACCTTTGTGCAGTGAAACACAAACACACCGAAACACACTAGTGAACCTAGTAAACACACCAGGCAGTGAGAATTTGTGCCCAAAGGGCAAAGCAGCCCTTATCCACCGGCGCCCAGGGAGCAGTTAGGGGGTTAGGTGCCTTGCTCAAGGGCACTTCAGTCATGGACTGTCTGGGGATCGAACTGGCAACCTTCTGGTCACAAGACCAAACCCTTACCACTAGGCCATGGCTGCCCCCATGTCAATGAAAATCTTGTGTGAAAAAAATTTGAGGAAAAGCAGAAAAAGGACCTACTATCCTTTAAGTATAAGTTAGAGAATCAGACTACATCTATTTCAGGTTTTACATCTGAATACAAACACAAACATATTTTGAAACAATACAGATAATTAAAGTGTAACTTTATCCACAATGCAGAACTGTTTAAGCTGTGAACACAATCCAACATAAGCATCATTGTATATTCTGGTAATACAAGTCATCTGTCCAACAAAAAATTTAACTTTGTACTCCAAGACCCTGAAAACACTAATAAGCTAAATTAGTAGCAACACCTCAAAGTCATGACAGAAGACAGGGGACATTCGCTCTATTATGTGTAAATAAGCTACAACCTTTTAATTGTCAACACCCCCTAAGTCACAGCCTTAAGTTTGCACCTTACAGATTTACAACAGAGGAAAAACAAAGAGGATTCAGTACAACTCATTTACAGTCTACTGAAAAGTTAACAACATGAAACTGAGTGAGTTAAATCAAATGTGCTATACTGACAGAAAGGCAGAATTTAACCTCTCCGGGGCATTTTGAACTGTTAGCTGGTGAGCTATGCTAATGCTAGCATTACAACAAGCTTCACTGTTCTAGTCAGTATTGTTTAACATTTAGCAGTTGTGGTTGATTTAAATTTAAACTCAAACGTTATTTTAATTAGATTTTTTTAAAATATTAACCTCAAACCTAGTCCACGATGTATATACAAAACTGAATTATTTGGTGATCAGATTTTAGGCTCAGAATACTGTAATATCTCATGAATTCAAATTTTCCCCCACATGAAAAAAGACAATATATTTTAACTCTCCATATATGCTATATGTGCATACTTGGGGAGTACAGACATCAGGACATATATTTCGTAGAATAATTATATAGATGTTAAAATACATTAAAATTGCCTTTTTCATATAGGTCACATATATGTGACCCCACCAGGGAAAACCAGGCCAAAGCCCCTGGGCAACTTATTGAGATATTGTGTCAATATCGTGTCACTCACATTAGCGACAAACTTAGCCACTCTGTATTAATACTGTAAATGAAAGATAACAGTCTCAGATATCTATCGTAGTACATATTTTGATCAAAAACAAAACTTAAATTAAAAAAACTAAATTAAAAAAAAAAAAATTTAATTAAAAAAAAAATTTTAAAACTAATTTTGGAAAAAAAAAGAATGACTTTGACCTGGTTTTCCCTGGCGGGGTCACATATTGTGAAGTATATGTCTGATGTTTTGTTATATATGTGCATATATGGCCATATATTACATTTTCATATGGGCAGTAATACCACAAAGTCATGTTGGGGTTGTTACTGAAAAAGGTAATCTATTACAAACCATTGACTACTTCTTACATTTTCATTGGGATTACTTTAATTATTACTAGGTGGGGAAAATATCCTAATTAAAACTACTTTACTTGTACAATACTCAGACAATACCAAAAAAAGTAAAAAGTGCAAAAGTCAATCACAGGGCTCATAATTTAATTAAGCTAATGCTAACTGACCACCCAGAGACTAGCATATAAACAGGTTAAATGGTTCTGCATCTCAAAATAGAGTGCCTGAATGCAGCATACCGTTTATAGAGCTGTTCCCAACGCAAAATAGGAAGCCGGTGTTAGCTAGTTTCTTATTCCTAAGCGTTTTACTTGAAATTCCCAGTCTACCTTAAATGGTGCCGCAGTCAATTAGGTGGCTACTATTAAAGGTGGAACGCAAAATTCGATTAAGAAACAAAATTTTGTTTCGTAAAGACAGTCAAGTCTGACCTGTTTATTATTTACCTCATGATGCCTTTATCCATGCAGTTTATATTATAATGACTATGGTGGAGTTAACTGTTTAATGGAACCTGGTTGGTAATGAAAGACTACAACACCAATGCAGATAAACAAGACACTACGGTACGCCGTAAGGTCAAAATAAGTTACACATACGTTAGTCATACAGGTTCTTTGTTTTCTCGTTTGAAAATGCAGTCAGGGTATTTAAAATAATAATAATAATAAACAACAATTTTATGATATAACGTTAAAATAGCAATGTATAATTAGTTGTAAGTAAGAAAAGCAGATGATTTAAGAGTAGTGCACTGGTAGTTCTTGTGCCATTTCTTGTCAGCTTTGGACTAATTTCAGCTTCTGAAGGGCGGGTTTTAATATGTATACGCTTTGGTATTGTTTTGGTTTTTTCTGGATCTGGCAACCCTGTGAACCACAAATGACATACACAGGACCGACAATGAAAAAAAATCTAAATAAAATGTTTTAATGCATTGTACATTATTAATAGTATTCTGACAAAGGAGTAACATAAGTACATATAATCTCTAACTGAAATGTGATTAATTTAACTAGAATGCTTTACATTATATTACAGCAAATTGTAATCACATTACTGTAAAACTTTTCTTTGTAATGTGTTACCCCAAATACTGCCCCATAGGGTATATGTGTCAGGCTTACTGATTGGAGTTTAATGGTGCATGACTGATGAGTGGAAGTTATGTGTGGATATGTGAGTCAGCAAAGTCAAGCTCAGCAAATGTTCACAAGGACTCACAAAATCCTCACACCTATTGGCTCACCTGTCATAAAGAATATTGCATTGCAGCGACAGCAAAATGTTCACCAATTTGCCACGTTCACCTTAGCCTGGAGTAGCCTAACACATTAACCAGGGACTGCTAGACATGTCTGACAGCTCTGCTGCCCTGTGCCACTTTGTTTATATTTGAGATGATATTCAGTGAAAAATGTTGACACTTCTCCATTTGATTGTTTTTGACTAATTTTGCACAAAGCGGGCTGAGAACGAGGCCTGAGGAAACAGATGGAGCAAGGACACTATAAAGAGGAGAGATGGACAAGGATCTGTTGCCAAGAGCAATGGAAACAAAGGCCACTCTGTCCCCACCTCAGCACTAGCCGTCATTTGAGCACACGACAAACAGTCATTTGCATGTCAGAGGTTAACATGATACAAGGGTTTTACTGTTCTAAAGAACAATAGGTGTCGGAAAGTGCGATGAATGGTGGACACATTAAACCAAACTTAAGCCCCCACTTAACTTTTACAAAGACATAATCTATGACTGAGATTCTGAGACTGATACCTTTGCTCTGAATGCACCTAAGTTGAGTGGTAAGCCTGGTGTCAGTTAACGTAATCACTCTGCTGGGCCGATAAGGTTGAGCTATGAAGCTGAGATGTAAACAAAACTCATAAGGAACCGATTATAGAGAGAAATGCAGAAGTGCTGGCCTGAAGGGTGGTGTCATAAATGACATCATTAGTTGGCCTTACAGACACTATAAATATAGCTCATCTCACGCCCTCCTGAAACACCCCCATTCACGTGCTCCAGTATCGCAAAATAATGTTTTTCAAAATAGACAAGAGCACACAGCTGGCAGTCAGTAAGAGTCACTGAGACATAACTAAAAATTCCACTTAAAACACAGCAAGCCTTACTGTAATCTTAAGCATTGAATTACATAAACATTATTTATGAATCAAGCTCTCATTTGTGGCCTTTGCCTTATCACCCAAGCTAAATAGCCTCTAATGAGTGTGCTGGAGTTTCCACATTAAATGTTAAAATGTTCCCAAGCAGTGCTTTGCAAATCATAAAATGATACATTTGTAGTCCAAACTCAATTTGCTGCCAAATATTCCTTAAAGTATGAGCAGCACTTCATTACAATTCTGAAGCCAAATCATAAATACCTGCATTTGGCATTTGGTAAATAAATACATTTGGTCTTCATGAGCTTCAGGAAGTGATACGCATGGCTTTGGTTAAAAAAGGGAACACCAACATGTGCAAAGAAAACATGACAGCACGTCTGCAATTCCCACAACCCTTTCTCCATCATAGGGAACAGGGCATAGCCCAAGACAAACAGGCACAAAGCTTTTCTTCAATACTTTGACACAGGACTTGAAGGAATGCTCCAGCATTGCTCAGTCTAATTTTGATCTGCTGTATCTATCGCATAGAGTTGATAATAAAATAATTTTGATGCAGAACATGCTGAAAAATATCCCATCTTAAAACATAATCACATGCTTAAGCGTAAGGAAATCCAATGAAATTACTGTCCATGAGCTTCCCATAATCAACCATTCATTACTGATGCATCAGAGAGATTAGAAAACTGGTAGAAAATTCCTTGAATTTGATAAGAGTGATGCAAGTAGAAAACAAATGCAAAACTAAGAAAGCATCATTATGGACTGTGTGTTGAAGGAGGTGAAGGGGGGTGATGGATTTTGAGTACATGCAATGCAGCCACAACTTTACTGAGGAGGTTGCGCATCTCAAAAGTCACCTTGGACATGCCTCTGTCCCTTCAGTGCTATTAACAATCCTCACACCACATACTAGGTCCTAAACTCACGCACAAAAACAAAAGTCACAGTAACAGTCCCTTTAACCGGCTATTGACTGCTATGCAGTGTCCCATCCTCTACCTCTCCCCTGATCTCAAAACAAGAAAAGGTAAACAAGAACTTACTCTTGTCCTGGGAGAGAACGTGACAGATGAGGTCTCCCCCCGTCCCGAGGGATTTCACAGTGTTGTCACTGAGCTCCAGTTCACCCCTGAAGAGGCAGGAAAAAGCGTGTGTCCCCCAGTGCTTCCTGTGCTGCTGAGACTAAAGCACACTGTGGTTTAAGGATGGAACAACAACAGAGTTCCCAGGTTCTCAGCCAGTCACAGCTCTGCACTGCTCTGCAGGCCCCTCCCACCCCCAAAGAGTTCCTCCAGCTCAGGCAGTAGAGGCAGAGGCTGGAGAGGCTTTGTAAGGAGTCCCAGCAAAACAGACTGCAGCAGCATCGCAGCAGGACAACTGTGCTGGACGGCCCAGGAACAACACCACAGTTTGTTAATGTATACTTTAAACGTACAGTGAGATGGTACTTTATCAGAACATAAACAACAAATACAAAAACTGTGCAATAACATGCTACTTTTGTTAACTTTTTAAACAGCACACTCATTTCTGTGGTGGTACAACAACACCAATGCTTTTTCAGCATTTGGTCCTGTTTATTCTTTGTGGTGTGATATAAATCATTTCTGGAAATGTTGCATTTCTACATCTAACATCTAGTTGATGTTTTTTAGTCTAACATACCTCTACCAATTGGTAGAGATGGCATAATCACATTGTGTTAAGATTAACACCTTCTTAAAGAGGATATAGTGACTTAAATATGCTCTACCAAATGGTTGAGCCTAATGTTAAAGGGTTAAGAATAACTGAGTAATAAATATGTCCAAGTCTCTAGACTGCTGTTAATGGTTTCAGCCCCTAGGCATAACTAACTGACCATACAAAGTTAAAATAGGTGGAGTTTTGCTCAAAGTCTGAATAATGAGGTTCAAACGATGATACATTAATTGGATAATTAATCAGGCTTTGTTTCCCTGAAGGTGAAATGGAGGATGGTTAAACATATCCTTGTAATCTTCTTATTTATGTATTTACTTTAAAAATAGGTCCCTTCACTTATTTGTTGAAGAGCAAAATGAGGAATTAGATGCTAATTTCATTTCGAAGCTGGGAGCAAATAGAGAAACATGCTGGAACACACACACACACACACACAAATGCATGCACATTTTAAGCTAATTTCTTTCATGTCATCATGCCGTGTCATCTCACATTAGTCTTCTTCATCTTGTTTGGGACTGTGCCTATTGCAGTGTTTAATGAAGGGTAAGAGCAGTCTCAGATGTGAAGGGTCAAATGCGACATTCACTGGGCCTGTTTAGACTGCTACATTTAGCTGTTCACAGCAATCTAGCACAAATACAGTCAATCAGAGCCTATACTGACAGAAAAAATGTACCACACATGTTCATTCCTTACCCACAAGGTAATATACCCTTAAAGGTTCGGCATGGTACTTCAGGTCCAATTGTGTACGTTAAATGTAAAAAGCTACACTTATCTTTCCAGTAGAATTAATATTTATATAGATTACCTTTTATAAAAGCATCCCAGTGATAGGAAAGGTACTGCCCCAGTGACAGCCCAGTACCTTTATATATGAGAGTGTACCTGCAATGTAATATGCTTATCTATTTTTCAGTCACAGTGTGGCTTTGAGCTGTTCTGTTGGTTGTCATGGCTTTTGAGTTGTGATAAGAGATCACAGAGGAGTACCTCTCATTTAATAACCTCCCTAACTTGACCTTTCAGTTCTTTGCTCAGTGTCTACTATGTCTATGAAAGCACACAGTTGTAACTTCCCAGACTTCCTGGGAAAATATGTCATCTTGGTAGCAGCATGTCTCTCAACAATACCAACATAAATCTTCATCAATGGTACCTTCACTTATGCCATCACAGATGCTGTATTGTCTGTAACAATGCTGTAACAATCTGCATTGACATTTTCTTTCTTTCTTTTCTCCCCAATGTGTTTGGGTGCCAATTGACCCACCAATTAGTTGACTTTCCCCATCACTTGTAATGTCCATGACTCTAGGAGGGTGCAGACTAACACAGGCCTCTGATGTGTGTGAAGTCAAGCTCCGCCTCTTTCCAAACTGCTGATGATACATTGAAGTCGGGCAGCCAACACGCTCAGAGGAAACCGCAGAATCCCCAGTTTGGATTTATTGAATGGAAGATGCCTGAGCCAGCTGACATTACTTAGTAGTGCTTAGGAGAGAGTGCCGAATTACCCGCCTGGAAAAAGCACAACAAATTTTTGCTCTCTCTGAGCCCAGTTGGTGATGGCAAGCAGCATGATTGAGATTCCAACTCGTGATCCTCAGATCATAGTGACAGCTTCTTAGTCCGTTGAGCCACATGGGGCCTGTCTTTTTCACCTTTGGCCTATATAGTCCAATGTCAGTTTTCCAAAAAATGTGACCCCTCCAGGGAAAACCAGGTCAAAGTTATTCTTTTTTTTCAAACAACTTTTTTGGTGAATTTAAGTATTGTTTTTGATCAAAATATGTACTACGATAGATATCTGAGACTATTATCTTTCATTTACAGCAATAATACAAAGTGGTTAAGTTTTGTCGTTAATGTGATTGGCATGATATTGACACGATATCTCAATAAGTTGCCCAGTGACTTTGGCCTGGTTTTCCCTGGCGGGGTCACAAATAAGCTGAAACATTGACTTGTCAGACCAGAGAACCCATGTTCATTGTCTTTTGGTCCATTGCAGATGACTTTGGGGTCAGAAAACTCACAGATTTTTCTACACAAAATTAATGTATGGCTTCCTCTTTGCATAATACAGTGTCAGGTTGCATTCGTTGATGCAGTACCAGACTATGCTAATTGACAATGATTTTCCAGTGTGCTCCTGAGCCCTGACTATGTCAATTAAGGTTGCATGAAAGTTTTTCAAACAATACCACCTGAGGGCTCAATGGTCACGCACATTCAGCAGTGGTTTTCTCCCTTGGCCTTTACACAGATTTCCCCTTACTAATCTTTTCATATTAATATGGACTGTAGATGGTGAAAGATGTCAATTATTTGCTATCTTGCACTGAGAAACTTTGGCCTTGAACTGACTGATAATTCTCTCATGAATGTTGGCACAAAGTGGTGAACCATGGCCTATCCTTGCTTGGTGGATGCACCTTTTATACTCTTGATGACTTTGCCTGTTAAAGCAGTTAAACTGCTAATTGTGAAAACAGTGTTTCTTGTATTTTTCAGTATTATACTGCCTCTGTCCCTGATGTTTTGAGTGTGTTACAGGCATACATTTCCACATTCATTTTTTTTTTTTTTTTTTTTTTTGCCAATGTTCTCCCCTTACCAATGTGATAGTAGATAATTAACCCATCCCATCCCCTAGGGGTGCTCTCCCCATCACTTTGCATTGTCTCTGACTTTAGGACATGCACAAGTCTCCTCCACTGCATGTGATACAGTCACTGCCTCTTTTCAAACTATCGCTTGATACACTGTTACTGGGGAGCCAACGCACTCGGAGGAAAGCGCAGGGTTCCCAGCTCCAAATAGACTAATCAGTAGATGCCTGAACCAGCGGACATTGCAATGTGAGAGTGATAGGGAGAGAGAGCACAATCTACCCGCCCAGAGAGAGCACTGCCAATTTTTGCTCTCTTGGGCCTTGGGTGATGGCAAACAGCATGACTGAGATTCGAACTTGTGATCCTCTGAACATAGTGTCAGCGTTTTAGCCTGCTGAGCCACTCAGGGCACTGATTTGTTTATTTTTAACAAAATAAATCAAAATTGTCTTTGAAAACACTGAATTTTTTTCCCTGTTAAATCAAGTGAATTAACAAATGACAGATTTCAGTGTTTGTTGCATTTTTAGGAAGTGTCTCAACTTTTCTGGAAAATAAACTTAAATCATCTGTGCTTATGTTCCTTATAGAAAATACTGTGGTACTACCATGATGATGGTATCTCATGGTATTATCATTGTACATTTAAATAAACACAGTACCATGTAAAATACTCAATGGATTATATATTTTCTTCACACAATGGTACTACCATTATAATTGTGTAAATAAAAACATGGTTCTCCTAAGATGGCTTTACTATGGTACTTTTTTATAAGAGGGATAAATGTAAGACTTTAAAATGCTCCTATACTGTATTATGTATACAAAAAGTCTTGTATATGAATGACTGATAGCTGATCTCACAAATGTTCATTTTAGGACAGGATTTCCACTGAACACAGTGAGTCACCACTCATGTGACTATGAAAACACAAGCCTAAGTGCAACACAGCCTCAATCAAACTACAACATTATGCACAAGCATATTATGAATCACCCATGAGGGGCCTTGTGTGGATTCCTTGTGCTATGGAAATTTGTCACACACTATAAACAGTAAAATCAGTGTTGCATTAGCATGTCTGGTGCTGATTTGTGTGCTATATACAACATAGTGCAATAGTAAACCTGAATCAGATGGTCAGTATAAAAGCCCTTTCAACAGTTCTTTTTGTACTGATGAACTAAGACATAGTATGGCAGATGTTGTTTATGAAATGATCATCGAAGGACTGGGTTCCTCAGCTCCCACATGGATGGCACACATGGTGACCTTTAGGAGAGTTTACGAACAATACAATCCTATACATGCTGTCTTCAGCTCGGCTTGCTTTGTGATGTCATCTATTTCCTTTCCGCTGCACTTGTCCGAATCATTTCCATGCTTGTGTGAGTATGTGTGTTTCCCCCCTGCTGGATTGCACACCCTCCCTCAGGCCTCCATTCTGGATCATCTGCCATATTTACTGAAGTCACAAATCACCCACAGCACTGTGAGACACTCGTTGGGTTAGAACAAGGTCTGATTCTGGCTAACCACAAAACAACCAACACGACCAGTTGCTGCTAATATTACTGTACATAAGAATACAGACAATGTATAAATGTTCATTTTATCAAGCCAACACAGCAACCATGTGATAATTTGCCAATCTGACATTAAATGTATAAATACACTAGTCCATCTGTTTTCGATGTATACTTTAATTAGCCTCTTTTCACCCTGTTCTTCAATGGTCAGGACCACCACAGAGGAGGTACTATTTGGGAAATGGATCATTCTCAGCACTGCAGTGACACTGATGTGGTGGTGGTGCATTTTAATGTGTGTTGTGCTGCTCTGAGTTGCCAAAAACATTATGTGGGCAACATCCTGTGACCACCAGTGAAGGACTAGAGGATGACCAACACAAACTGTGCAGCAACAGCTGAGCTACTGTCTCTGACTTTACGTCTACAAGGTGGACCAACAAGGTAGGTGTATCTAATAGAGTGGGCAGTGAGCTAACTTAGTGTGTAAACTCCAGCAGCTCTGCTGTGTCTGATTTACTTGCACCAGAGCAACTTTGTGTTCTGAGATTGGTCAAACCCCAGTTTACCATGGGGGACAGCTGTGTTACCCACTACACCACGGGTGTCAAACTCCAGTCCTGGAGGACCGGATTCCTGCAGAGTTTTGTGAACTTCCTGATCAAACACACCTGATTCAGCTCAGCAGGTAATGAGCAGGTTTAATTGTAGGATCAGACCAGAGAAATCACCAAACTCTGCAGGAATCCGGCCCTCCAGGACCGGAGTTTGACACCCCTGCACTACACTATACCAATCGCTAGAGGGAAGACAGTCTTCTTTAATATTTTCAGCAAGATTGCCTTTTCTTTTTATCTTTTGCTGTTTAAAAATAACAAAAAAGCAAAAGGATGTGAAAAGTTTGAGCACCTTGCATGGCCAGTACTTAGTCAAAGCTTGATATCAAAGCTTGTAACCACTTTTTGTAGATTCATGGCCAGTCATGCACATGCTGAGAAAAACATGGCAGAACCTTCAGCTTGTGTCTCTTGAGGTAGACCACTGCAGATTGAGAAATGTGTTTAGGATCATTGTCATGCTGTAGAAGCCCTACTCTTTTCATTTTCACTGTTTTTACAGATGTTGTGATGCTTGTTCCCACCATTTGCTGGTATGTAAATGTCTCTTCCAGTGAAATGTTCCCTGTGCCACTTGCTACGATCCACCCCCATGCTTTACAGTTAGAGAGGTCTTCTTTGTTTTTGCTCCAAATATATATTTGTTCATTATAGTTCTATTTTAACTTTATCAAGACTTGTTTCCAAAATGCAAAAGGTAGGTTTAGGTATTCCTTAGCCAACTGTTAGTGATGAATTTTGTGGTGTGGAAACAAGAATGTTTTTCTATCTTCTTCTAGTCTTTTCTTGAATTGTGGGCATCAATTATTTTAATTTTCAGAGTGCAATTTTCAATCTGATATTAAATGTAGCGTATATACACTCACACATTGTATTTACATTCACTGTCCATTTTGTCAGCTCCACTGACCATATAGGTGCACTTTGTAGTTCTACAATTACAGACTGTAGTTTATCTGTTTCTACTCTGTTAGCCTCCAGTTACCCTGGTCTTAAATGTTCAGAACACCCACATGACCACCACACAGCAGGTGTTATTTGAGTGGTGGCTAATTCACAGCACTGCAGTGACACTGATGTGGTGGTGGTATATTAGTGTGTGTTGTGTTGGTACAAGTGGATCTGTAGGCACCTATATCATATATTATCAGTGGAGCTGACAAAATGGTCAATGAGTGTAGATATAAGGTATGTACCTAATGAAGTCGCTGGTGAGTGTTTATACATTATAAGAATTTCAATATGTCTTGTCAAGAAATTATTTTCCTGCAGGAAAGTCATGCTAATTTCACAAAACTCCTAAATTAGCACCAATAGCTGAGGAAATACTGTAAGTTGCTAATAACTGGAAGGTCATGGGTCCCAACAAGCATGCATATTGATTGTGTATACTGTTGTGTTGTTTTGGTTGAAAGTATCAGTTAAACAGATTAATGTAAATGAAAGTGCTCTCTAATGCTCTATTGCAGTGGTTCTCAACCTTTTGCAAGCTGCCCCCCCCCCAACGCTGGTTCAATGCAGTTTCGGGCCCCCCTTCAGACACCCATTATGTGGATATGTATAAAAATACATGTGCCACATTATTACTAACATTTAATTTAAAAAACATTAAACAATCATGAAAATGGCTAAAATTAATGTAACACTTTTCATTTCTTCCGGTAATTGTGAAACGGTCCCTAACAATGCAGCATGTAGTGGGTAATTTTGAGAAGGTCCATAACTCTGTAGCGTGTAGTCAGAGCGAACACAAGGCTAAGCTCCTGCTTCATCTGTCATAACAAGTGAACTTTACTAAATATTGTGGTTGTAGATTGTTGTCTTTCACCACCAAACTGTAACTGTGCTGGTGAATCTGGGTTTAGTTAACTGGTGAGGAAAAGCAAAATTACGAATATCAAATGAGTGACTAATATTAAACTAACTTTAGTACAGTTTGTGTTTCAGGCTGCGCATGTGTGACTCCACTGCCTTCATCCACATTGTGCTGAGTTTGAAATATTTCTTGCACAAAATTTTAATTTTTTCTCAGTTGTTTACTTCAAAGTTTATGATTTAACGATGTGTGTTTGGTGATTTGTGGCGGTGCGCTTGTGAGAGTAGTATCGGTGACTAATCATCAGGACTTAGACATGTTATTTAAACACAAGTAAGATTTTTGCAGGGATATTATTGTTTTTTTATTTTATGATTTTAGGATTGTAGTCCAAAGTGTGTGTATTAGACAAGTGTGGTACTGTTGAAAATGCAGGCTAAACAACTAACTGCACACCTAGCAGTTAAAAAATAACTATCTAGGGTGAGATAGTAAGTCTTTATAAAAACCTTTTTGTGAAGTTAGTCTTTAAAAAGACATTTAGATGGATAACAGAAACAACACAAATAAACATGAAGAGAAAACTAGAGAGACGCACCGCGTGTGTTGTCGGACTGTCACTGACGTCACGTCAGTTCAGAATACTGCTGTCTGATTGGTGGATTTCAAATGAAACTGTGTGGCTGATATGGGTGACATAATATTCCATCCGTTTACATTTCAAAGGGGGCGGGCATTTGCCGCATCTCCTTTGTACAAATAGTCAATGAGTCCGGGGTGTTTCATGATTTTTTCCTCGCCCACGTACTCGGTGCTCGCGCCCCAGCGGGAGAGTGCCCCCCTCCCCCCCCCCCGGTTGAGAATAACTGCTCTATTGCATTATTGTAGTTGGCTTTGATTTGCCAAGCTGTACATGAGCAGGTAGCTGTTGGACCAGAGGCATTGGTAATGATCCAAATCCACTTTGATCATGATCTCCCAAGACAGCTCCATACATTCTCTCTGGAGCTGCTGCTAAATCAAACCAATATAATCTAACTTGCCCATGTTGATACCGTATGGATGCTGACCCTCAGTCAAGGATGCTGTGAGTCATGTTAGAGTTCATGGATGCACCACACATTCTCTATGTTATGCTTGCAGTATATTACTGTATATCAATGTGTGCATTCACATTTATCGATCCTTCAAAAGTGTGGAACCAATGTTTTTAATGTTATAAAGCCAATTTAGCTGTAGATACATGCATAACTGTGATATTAGCATGATTTGATGATCCAAAGATATTTAAATATATATTTCATACATTATCATTGTATATACAATTACAAAAAGTCTCTGAGTGCAGATGATGAAAGCTGTGGTCACATGGCCTGATGCATGTGCTAGCCTTGCCCTGCAGTTTAACCTTTCACACCGCTGTTGGATTAATGGTTTATTAAAACTGCAGAACATGTCCTTCCTCGCTCGACTGCAGTGAAGGCTGTGGTTGAGACAGTGTACCCTATCAGTCATCTGAACCCCAGCGTGCTACACTGCTTCTGTCAAGCTGTGGATCAGTGTGTGACCACTGCAGTCCATCTGTTTGACCGTTGGTCAATAAATTTCTCAGTGACACCAGATACATTTTTTTTCTTTTTTCAGCATCAAGCCATATTTTAGTAACTTACTACAGAGCATACAATCATCTACATTTCACTATTCCAGATGGAAAGATAGGTAGCTGGACAGATACTTTAATAGTTCTCATACAATTTAGAGAGTTATAATGGAGTTTAAGAGGAGTACAATGCCTGAAGATCCTCTTCCTATCAAGCCATCGCGTCATCGTCTTCCCAAGACAACGTTTTTGTACCTTTCACCACTGGTTCTCCTCCATACTTCAGTCCCATCTCCATCTTTCTAGGAAGTCTGGGTCTATAGCTCTTAGAAGAACACCACCAAACTAGTTGGCATGGTCCAAACTAGTACATTTGATTATAACACACTACAAATCCTGAATCACACCCACGACTTCCTCAATCTTTTGGAGAACTAAAGCTTATCCTTGGCTGGACTAAACCTTTGGTGGATACTTATTTTATTCTCAATCTTGATGACCTCATCTGTTCCCACATAACTGATAATATACTTGTCACTCTTATTTCGCCTCTGTTCCAACTTTTATAAATGTGTTGTAGGCATCAATTTCCTTAAAAAATCTGTTTGCCATGAAATTTTTTTAGCATCAAACCATATTTTATGTAATTTTTCACAGAGTGTACAATTACCCTGCTTTCCACTTTTCCACAAAGTTATAATGGAAAATAACTAAAGTTTAGAAGGCCCATGTCTGAAGGTTCCCCTTCCACCAATCCTTCTGCTTTCTGTGATAAAGTTTCCATACTCTCCACTCCTTTTCCTTCATTCTTCAGTTCCATTTCTCAGTCCATATCCATCTTTTTAGGGGGTCTGGCTCTATAGCTCTTAGAAGAACTCCAACCCAAAGAATCTTCCAGTTGCCCCATTTTACAGTCATTCATTACTGATATTCATCACATATACTGAATGCATAAAAAGGTCAAATCGATTAGAATATGCTGTAGTATGTCATGTCTTTCCTAGCAAATATAGTGTTTTTCTAATATTAGATGTAGGCTTCTTCCATCACATTTGTACAGTCCTGAATCACACCAAATAAACATGGATCAAAACACTTTGATTTCCTAAAGTGAGTTCTACGTTCTTGTAGGGACAGTGATTAGGGACCGGTCAGTAGTGCAGTAGGGGACACAGGGCCAACTCAGGGCTTCCAGGTCTTGCAGGAGGAGGAAGGGCAAGAATGTTAGAGCTTGCAGCTCTGAGGTAATCTCACCAGCAACCCTGAGCTTCAGCTGTGGATGCCTAATCCACTGAGCCATGATGATCTAAGATGACAAATTCAAACTCCTGGATAGTGCAAACATGTCAAAACATTGTTATCTCCTCATTTTACAGGTCTGCTGGAATTAAAACCTGTAAACTGAAATGCCAGAAACGCAAAACTGGCAGTTGAGGTTTCAGCAGCTGTTTGACGGAAGGGATTTGTGCACGTCATTTAAAGTGTGCATTAGAGCGATGAATCTGTCCCCTAGCAGTCCATGACTTTCCCCCCTGTTTCTACAAACATTGCCGGCCCAAACAGAGTGCAGCTTTAAGAGGATTATCACTTTGGAGGTGTTGCAAATTAGCCTGATTAGCAAAAGCCACCTCAGCCTGACAAGAGTGCAAAAAGTCCAGCTAAGGATGGTACAATGGCCATGCTCGGGCAAAGGAAACGCAAGCATTTTCCTCTTTAATAAAGATTTGTTGTGACCTGCTGGTTCACACGTTGTGTACTATGTGCCATGACCCAGTTTCAGCTGCTACACCACATTTGTTCATGGAGCACCAGGGAACAGGGCTCAGAGCAGAATTCTGTTACACTGGATCATGTAATAGCAGAAGTCCTGTCTTTTAACTACTCTGCAGAGACAAATGGAGCTCACGGTCACTCCATCTGTTTACACAGATTAAAAAAAAAACATTCAGTTACAGACATTATGAGCTGTTTTATAGCTCAACAGGCCATGGTTTTAAACAAGTAAAGAACATTTCCAAGAGAACATTAAGTTTAAAACCTATGAGGCTAACATAGTTAACAAGTAATGGCAGCTTATTAGCACTCTGACTGTAATCCCTTATTATTATTATTATTATTATTATTATTATTTTAATTTTTGCCAATTTTCTCCCTTCTCAATGTAGTAGTAGTCAATTAGCCCATCCCATCCATTAGGACTCTCCCCATCACTTTTGCAATGTTCCTGACTCTAGGACGGTGAAGACAAGCACAAGCCTCCTCCATTGCGTGTGATGCAGCCACCACCTCTTTTCAAACTACCGCTGATACACCATCACTGGGGAGCCAACGCGCTCGGAGGAAAGCGCAGGATTCCCAGCTCCGAATGGACCAATCAGTAGTCTCCTGAGTCATAGTGAGAGAGAGCGCCATCTACCTGCCCAGAGAGAGCACGGCCAATTTTTGTTCTCTTGGGCCCCGGCTGTTGATGGCAAACAGCATGACCAGGATTCAAACTCACAATCCTCTGATCATAGTGTCAGTGTCTTAGCCTGCTGAGCCACTCGCGGCCTCATCCCTTAATAGTTTTTAATAGTAATGTCTAATAGGCTTACCATGTCCTCTTTGTGAAGTGACCACTTCTCTACTCAATTGCTATAAAAGTCGAGAAAGTAACCAATAACTCTCAAGGTCATTACTCATCTCTTGTGATCCGAAAATGACAAAATTTACCAAAACATCATGACTTCTGACATATTATATATAACTTAATTTTTCTCCAGATCTCAAAACAATGAAAGGTGTATACAGTCAATAAGCCGCAATCTCAAGAAAACAACATCTTGTCCTGTGATCATGTGTATAATACACGGCTACTCAGTCAGACTCTACACATACTATGTCAGATGACAATGTTTCTGTCTTTCAGTGTCAAGACTATGATAAAGTCCACAAATGCTGCTGATGCAAACACTCAATCTTCTACGTTAGAAAGGTGAGCTCAAGTTGTTGACAGTGAGATTATAAGCTTTAGTACAGCTGTTTACTCTCCACTGGATGATTAGCATGTATTTTATGCAAGGTGTCATGAAACCTTTGTAGATGCATTACATGGGATATTAGTCAATAAACACTATTAATCATTAGGCGATATTTTCCACAAACAGCCTCAATAAACACTCCATACACAAGAATATGACATATTAATCAATTATCAACCTGAATGAACACTATTAATCACTAAAAGTAGGAGACGTGCAAGCATTTATTAATTATTATAAGTTATATAACTTAAGTATTCATTAGAGTACAGGTGCATCTCAAAAATTTTGAATATCATTGAAAAGTAATTGTTTCAGTAATTCAATTCAGAAAGTGAAACTCATATTATGTAGATTCATTACACACAGAGTGATCTACTTCAAGAGTTAATTTCTTTTAATGTTGATGATTATAGCCTTCAGCCAATGAAAACCCAGAATTCGAAAAAATTTGAATACTGTGAAAAGTGTTGTAGACTCATGGCAGGGGTGTAGCACCAAATTCTGGACCCTATGCACAAGCAGTGCACAGAGACAACGTCAGAAGCATCTTACCTGGATCCAAGGAGA
>BRDA01090062.1:0-14991 GCA_036984385.1 Crenuchus spilurus
GGTAAGAGCACAGTTATATAGTATATTACAATGCACACAACATTATGGTGACATACCAGAGTTCTAAAGAGGACAAATTGTTGGTGCACGTCTTGTTGGCGCGTCTGTGACCAAGACAGCAAGTCTTTGTGTCTAAATATTATTGAGCCACTTTGAGGTGTTTTGGACGCGTTATGAGAAGTTTTGCCAAAAATATACAGAAGTTAGAGAGTCTTGCCGCCCATCTCACCAAAGTGTCCAGCAGGACCTGCGAGCTTTACTATGTGACTATACATTTCATTTCCATTCGGTCTGTTTACATTATTTGCACAAAGTACTAGATGTACCGGAGCACATACATGATGATGTTTACTTCACTGGAAACTTGACTTTTTAAAGAACAAGTCAGCCTTTAGATATTTTTGCTCTGTATGTGTTCTGTTTACATGTTAATACCACAGCTGTGAGTCTTGTTATGGAGGAAAATAACATTTCTTTTATTTCAGGAGCAGTATTATTTACTATATGCCAATAGTTTATTTTTTAGCAATTTCTCATGTACATCAATGACTGAATGGTAATAAATGTGTTTGTTTGACATTTGGGACATGCAGCTTTGACTCAGAAGTAACCTCATTACCTTATGGGAAGAAAAAATAGATGTAATGTAAAAAAAATAAATAAATAAAAAATTTTAAACACAGAGTCTACTCAGCTGCTGTTTTACAAAACAAATCAATTAACTAATTATCCATACTGTCTATGTACGTCAAGACAGGTTGCCAAATGCTGTAAAATTTGTCATTTTTGTGAACTTAGGAGGCTTGTGCTTGTCTTCACCCTCTTAGTCAGGGACATTACAAGAGTGATGGGGAAAGTCCTATTGAAGGGAGATGGGCTAATTGGCTACTACTAAATTGGGAAGGGGATAAAAATATATTATGTCAGTATTAGGGATGCACCGATACCAGCATTGGGTATCTGTCCGACACCATGCTCCGATACTACAGGATCCGATACCAGCGTGATGGGAGCTTCGTTTCCTTCAAACAGACAGTATTAGTTTGCGCCACAAAATAAATAAATAAAATAAAAAAATAAAAAATAAAAAAAGACGACTACGTACCGTAGCCGAGCTGAACAAGCCACTTAACGGCAGCGTGACTTTAACCAGCCCGGTAGTAGAGAAGGAGCAGCTATGTCAGCGGTGTGGAGGTATTTACAGGTGAATGAAGGTGACAAAAGCAGTGTTAATTTCGATAACGATAATTATGACGAAAAATATTCGTTGACGACATTTTTTCACGACGAAAAAAGACACGATAACAAAATAAAAACTAATATTTTAAAACGAAAACTATGACTAAAAGTATTAGACTTTTCGTCGATGAATAAAAACGAAACAAAAATGTCACAGAATGACTAAAATAATGTTTTTGTCCAGTAATCTGCTTTTTAAAATAAACCTGCCGCACGTCTGACTTTCTCAAAGCACGTTAAGCTCCACAGTCAGTCAGACTGCTGAAGCTTAACAACGCGACGTGCTGACGTCACAGTCGCAGCTTCGACAGAAAAGAAGAAGCGATTTATGGAGTAATTTCACTTTCGCTGCCACACAAAACAAAACAGCAAAGTTTGGATGTAAAATAACTGGGAAAAGCACTACTAACCTCAAGAGGTCCTTAGTTCTCACCACCATGAGCTTTACAAAAAGGTAAGCTAACGTAACTAATGTAACTAGCTAGTTCGCTAACAGTGATGAATATGTATATCTGATATGTTTCATGTTTCATTTTTTAATGTTTCAGTGTATAAAGGAGAAATGTGTAATCCGTTATCATTATCTTAGGTGTTTAGATTAAATAGATCACAAACACATCTAACTGGAGCCATGAGACATATACAGCCTCAGTTTCATTTTAATTGTAAGTATTGATATTTATTAGTACTCTTATTGGTACTTGGTATCGGCAAGTACTTAAATGTAAGTACTTGTACTCGTACTCGGTTTTAAAAAATGTGGTATCGGTGCATCCCTAGTCAGTATTGTAAATAGAGACATATTGTAATGTAAATTTAGTTTGGGCCTCATTTGTCTGAATGTGTTCTTATTTGATTGTTCTCTCTGTCCCATGCTACTTCTCAGCTGGAACCATTTGTCTCTTAACAAAGTGTAAAAGTATCACTGTAGGTGTCGGTCCTTTTTTGTATCTATGGTAATGAAGCCACTAAATGCTGTGGGTATTGTAATTCAGATCCTGTGACCTGAAAAACACATTTTAGGACAAAAGTCCTTACAGTGTAGTTCTTGTAAAACTAAGCAGTAAATGTTACACTGAACTGCTTCATATAAAACCACAAATTAAAGGTTTGGTTTATTGTTTTCACTGTTCATTTTGCCCAGATTTGTATGCTGTTTTGTTATTATTGTACTGTTACTTAATCACAAGCCCTAGTATTCAATGGGTTAAGCTGTGAGTAAACTCCATGAGCCAGCATGGTATGCATGTATACTACAGCAAGTGTTTTGTCATGCATCTTGAATTATGGCATGGCTGACTAAATCAAAAAACATTCTGTTGACAACAACTACCTACTAGCTGTTTGCCTTACTTAATTGGATTAGGTGTGTCAGGGAATCCTGGAGAATAAGTGCAAGAGGTATTTCCACCCAAGCAAATTCTGTCGTGGTTAGGTTGACTCATGCATGCAGCTCAGAAAACTCATCATTAGTGTCTCCAAGTGCCACTTACTGATGTTCTCCAGGGAAACAGCTTGTTAGGCTTCCTCAGAGTTTCTGACCTCAGAGACCTCTGTACCTGAGAGTTCAGTTTATGAAGCCACTATGACTCACTGTGCAAATAACCTACAGCAAAACATGCATGCAGAGAAGACACTTCAAGGTTTTTTTTATGTATACAAGAGTGAGTGTGATGGCTTTATCGCTAAAACAATAGTATTAGCGATAGAAAGATTAATTGGTTGGCTAGTTTCTGTCATGTTTAGGTATTTGAAATTGGCCAACCTTTTTTTTTTTTTTTTTTTTTTTTTGCGCCTTATGATGCAACCCGAGATCTCAGTTACGAGTGAGCAAGCTTACATTGCCCACCACTAGGTGGCCGGGCGAGCGTTCAGTTAACATGGTTTTCTTGCTGTGAAAGTATCTATGTTGTATTGCTGTTGCCATTTTGTTTGCTTTATCAGTGCTGAGAAGAAGAAAAGGCTGATGTCTGTCAAAATGTGGTCTTGAGAATGAGTCAAAGAACACTCTCACGTTTCTGGAGAGAAAATGTTTTTAAAACTTTTTTTAAAACTTGTTTTATTTATTTTTTTAGTAGAGATGCTACGGCCAGGCATAATCAACAGAACAGCAGCAGGCAGTTTAGTTCAGTCAGCTGTTCTACACAAGACATTAATATAATAAAGTTGCCATGTCTCTGTGAAAATGAATGGGAAGAACGAGGGATGAAAAGATGACAAAAAGAGAAGTGCGGGTCACTATGGCCCTGCACTAGAGCTCTGTTATCTGTCCTGATGGAGTACATGAATGTTGGTGGCTGTTGGGAGACAGAAACTCTGTGGCTTTAGTGTATGTGAAAATGAATGGAAGTCAATGGGAGGAACGAGGGAAGAAAAGATGACAAAAAAAAGGAGTGCGGGTCAGTATGGCTCTGGACTAGAGCTCTGTTACCTGCCATGATGTAGTATATCAATTTTGGTTGTTGTTTGGCAAAAGGAAGCCTGGAATTTGATATGGGTGAAAATGAATGGAAGTCAATGGGATGAAAAAGGGATGGCAATAAAACGACAAATAAACGAGTCCGGGTCAAAACAACAGTTAATTTGTGCTCAGGGGCCTGCCCTGATATAGTGTATTTGAAATGGTGTGAATCGGTCAAGCAGAAGTACAGTAGATGAGCATGCATTTTTGCTCCCTATTTATTCTCTATGGGAAAAAATTCCCAGATTAAGGAAGTTTTTAGGAAAACCGCAAATCCGATCAAAATTCTGTATACGAGCCCGGATCACACAATTGGACCGAACAATCTGGAGTTGGAACGGTGTCGATATCTCAAAAACTGCGGGACAAGAAGCGCGTCAAATATCCGGCAACGGCCTTGGGGGCCCCTAGCAACCACCACAAATGCCAAAGCATCACCTTACAAACCTGGGATACCTTAGCTTGTGGGCCATGTTAGCAATGCGCAATATCCCGCGTTTCCTTCACGTAATGCACTTTTCTAGTTCTTTACATTCTCTTTAATTATGTATTCTTTCTTAGACATTATTTATTTATAAAGTACGTCTTTATTTAAAAACACAAAAAAAGTTTTTTGGGGGGAGCTGGTATGGATTAATAGCATTTATTTATTTTTGGATGTGAAATCTAATTTGATATACAAGCTCCGTCACAGAACAAATTAAACTCGTAAGTCAAGGTTCCACTGTATATCTGAGTTCAGCCACCCAATGCTATCAGCATTAGCCATTGAAAAACATTGTTTGATTTGTTTAAAAGAGCATATCAAATGTCCACTGTATTGTTTATAAAACCCCATAAGCCTTTTCCAAGAATCTCATTTATCATCTTTCATCATCAAAATTTGATCTCTCTGGATTCTATAAAATAATTTGTGCAGAGAGTGGTGAAGTTATACTATGCGCACACTCACACTCTAATGGCGTTTTAGGTTGTTCTAGAGTCAAATCTGTAGTGTATTTAGAGTGCTGTAGAATCAAGGTTATGTTTTGCACCTAAAATATAACAAATCATATAGGCTATGTTCACATTACATGCCACACTGTTTTTTTGCTCAGATCAGATTTTACCATCTTGACTGTTCACATTTACAAATGTAAGTGATCTGTGTCTGTCTGTAATGTGAATTGTGAATGAATCTGTCCCTGAAATGGCTCACATGCACATTAATCTGTTCATATACATTGCCTTCATCGCCAAAAACAAAAAAGTAATATTTGTAAAGGGTTGCCAGGTTAGTAAAAATCCAGTCTCTGGTAAAACTTCAGAATTGGTGATTTGCAGGGTTTTTTCACTAAGTAAATTATGGAATTGAATAAGAAAGTATGTTTTGAAAAATGTCAATTTTAAAGCTCATTGAAATGTCACTTTAGATTTTGGTATAGTTTCCGTTTGTGTAGTGTGACTTTGTTACAAAATTGTTAGGAGGTTTGTGGGATCTGGCAACCCTGTATTTGTGAGAGACTGATATTAGTAAAACTGGTAAAACAGAGGTGTTAGTAGCTGATGTGTGATGGTGTTTTGATCAGGAGGACAGTAAACAGGTGCTGGACTGTACATGATCAGGTGAAGAAGGTGAATAAATGCCAGCTGGCTGCTTTTGCTGTTTTTACAGCTACGTGAGTAAACGAGAGAAGCCAACGCTGGCTCACCCACTACACGCATGTTTACAAGTAAAAAGACATGAATTCTGATCTGACCGTCACTTTCAAGTCACATGTCTACACAGCCCTGAAAAGATCAGATCTGGGCCACATTAAGGCAAAAGTTTGGGTTTGAGTAACTGCAGCCTGGTAATGTGAACATAGCCGTAATGACTTCATAAATAAAATAATAAAATATTGGAAATATGTGTTGAATTGTGTTTAAATAGTGAACATATTGTGTTGTAGAGTAATATGGCATCTCCTCTATGTAATGTTAATGTTACACAGTATACACAGTCGCATTTTTTTTTTTTTTTTTTGGAAACCATAAAGATCATAAAGAAACAATTCATTGATGAAACAAGCTAAAAGCTATGGGGTTACAGTTATAACCAGCAGAGGGCGCACTCTGCGTATCTCACTCTTTCTCTAGTGTGATCAATGGTTCTTGATGTACAAGAACCTCAGTTTGTACAAATACAGCAGTACTGTCTTCTGACTGGTCTTGCAGATTATTCCTACTCATAATTGGAAATGAGGAAATCTTTCACTATAAAATACCCTTAATCATCACATTATGCTACCAAAAGCTGAGCAAGACTGAGATTAGCATGACTTTTCAGGTCCAAGAGACTGCTGATTCTAGCCACTTTGTGCCTGTGAGATTTATTGCTGTGCTGTAGTTATATTTTTAGCATGATCATTAGTGAGACAGTGCAGAAGATTCTCTCCTTGATGTCATAAGAGATACCTGGGTGGTATCTTCATGTTAAACCAGTAGAGTATGAATGTAAAATTGTGAGCAGAGAGGTGAATGATGCGGTATTAATGACTTCCCTGTATTGAAAGCCTGTGCAAATACTAGCGGGTTCAGTAACCTGCATCATCTGTGGAATCACCGGTTCTTGGATGGGGTTTCTGTGGTGATCCTGAGAATGATAGAATGACTAAGGGAAAAAAGGTATGGCTTAAAGAAACGTCAGCAGATTTTCCCATCACACATCATCAGTCTTCTGGCTTCTCACAGGCTGCTTTTGCACTCCTGGGGTTGGACTTTACAGTGTAAGTGGCTCTGATTGGCTACAATAAGGCTGCAGTGTGGTTGCAGGTTTTTTTTTTTTTTTTTTTTTTTTGTAATTTCAACTGCATCACTATTTGCCGGCTAGTGTGGAACTGACCGGCAGCAGCATACTGGCTCATGTAGAGAGGTAGAAGCTTGTGTTTTACTGGTTTTTTTTTGTTTGTTTGTTTTTTTAAATATATGAGGATATATTTATATATTTGAGATGTTTCTTCTATTCTGCTCTCTTCTGTTTTGCAAGGATGAGGGTTCTGTACATTGTTCTGCATTTTGGTTAATGTTTCTTTTTTTAGAGCAGCAAGGTACAACACATGCCCTCCTGTAGTGAAAGCTTATAGTGCTTTTTGGTATAAACTGAAGTTTGAAATGTTTTCAAGAGGACTGGGACAAGTGGTTTGCTCACTGGTTTTGCCAGCTTTCTGAGGAAATTTGAGTGCATGAGTGCTGAAGATATGCTCTTACAGTCTGCTAGTGTCCTCAGCTGCCCTGATCTTCTTGGCCCAAACTTCACACATCTGTAGATCTTTTCCTTTTGGAGATATACATGGTTACAATTTAGATTCTCATCTACACGCACTCAAACACTGAGAAGAAACAAACCCGTAGCATCTTCCTAAAAATGTTGCAAGACATTTGGTTGTCTATGTCCCGATGGTTTATGGGCTCACCCGTATGCAAGGATGTTACAACAGAGCTGCCAACTGTGAAGAATGAGCAAGTTACAACAAACCCTGGGGTGGTGCTGGAGAAAATAAAGCATGGTGTACAGGCTGATTCAGATGGCATCAGGGAGGAGAATGGACCAACACAAGCTAAGAAAACCACAGTGCTGATATTGGTGGCGCCCACTAATGACCTACATCAGGTACTGCAGTTTGTCATTGTACTCAAGGCCAGACTTGATTGTAATTTGTGGGGAACAACTTAAAATTTGAAGATTTACAGATTATTTTTACAAACCTGATGTTTAAGGCTGTTATTTTTTCAGTATATACTGCATGTTAATTAAGTCTTTAGGGACATGTAAAGAAATTGGTATTTTTGGTTCTGGTTTTAGGGATGTAGGTTCTTCATTGTTTTAATATTACCAAAATAGCTTTTAATGGTAAAGTGATTTAGATTTGGAATCAGCTGCAAAAAAATTGCTATATTTCTTGGTATTATGCAGAGTCTTGTCTTGAACACAATAATATCTAAATTAGAAAGACCTATCAATCTATTATCTTAACTACTTAATCCAGTTCATTGTCATGGTGAGTCACCCTTCCATTGGGTGTGGGGGCAGGGCAAAGCAAATTGGAAATATATCTTTTCATTCAACTCTGCAGTAAGTGAGCCTTTGATGAATGGTTGATAAGCACTTAATGTTCCTGACTATAGCAAACTCATCTGGCACAGTTTCCTAATGTCTGTCCGGTGATTGAGTCATTCTCCTGTAGTTATTTGACTTGCTAAACTGAACTTAACATACTCCCACACACTCCTGGCCCCCAAATGAGTATGTTTGGTATTTTCTCAATGTCAGAATGGTGGTCTGCTCTTTCACGTTTAGCAGTATTGTCCTTCATATATGGCTTCATATTGATCTCTTAATGTAGGAATAAAAGGACTGGTGTTTTTTGAGACTTTATTAACCATGAAAAGAAGAAAACCTTTAGTTTCTCAAAGATCAGCTGGCCTAGTAAGCTTAAAAGTGAGCCAGTGAAATGACTAAATACATTGAGTAATGTTTTTGTAAACGCTAGGGAGTTGAGCACTCATTCTGAATAAGGTGTCCTACAAAGGAACATCATGATTACAGGGAGTTTTTTCTTGGTAGTGTTTGAGTGGTGCTTCCTCTCAAGCCAATGTGACACAGGATTAATAGTATTACAGTAGAAACACCTAACAGGTAAATATATACCATACACAATTAACTAGCAATACATGGTTAGTCCTGGTTGGCTATGTTTAGATCCCTTTGATATTGCTAAGGGATGTTGACCTCTATGTAGGTCATTTTAAGAGAACAGAAACAGGTAGGTATTGTACAGCTTGTCTAAGAGGTACTAGGCTTACCATTATCAATTTCCAAATGCCAGAATGATCTTTCAAATCACCACAGAGTTCCCTCATGTAGCTTATAAGTAACAGGTTCAAACTGTCTTCAAAGCTGAACATTTTAAACTTTTTGGTCGGAAATAATATCCTTGAAATTAAATTGACCCGTTCTTTGTAGATACATTTAATATGTTGTCTTCCATTTATCCTAAAATTTTGCAACCTAAAATCGTTGCATGTTGAGTCATGCAGGAATAACTGAATCCTGAAAAACTCATTGTACTAATTTAATGTTCTACCAAAAGCCCTAGAGGCAGACGAGGAACATCCATACGTACTTGTGAGCTGTCCAAGAAAGCAGTTTCTGTACTATCTTTGTTCTGACATTCAACCATACTTTCACCAATTACAGTTTTTACAGATTCAAATAGTTTCATGGCTTATTTCCTGTCAACAGCTATTTGTCACTGTAAATATTACCAGTTGTACCCAATATTACTTGTATAATAATAATGGTAATAATACTTGTATAATAATGAGGGCAGTTCCTAAAAAGACATTTTCATAACGGTATTTTTCAAGTCACTTTTTCATTGAAACTGGCAAAAGTTGAACAATAAGTTTAATGGTTCTAGTTTGTGGTCAGTACAAACATAAAAGACGCCTTTATGTTTTAAGGGTTGAATTGACCTTACCCCTGGTATGCTAGAATGTTTGTGAAACCTTTAGAATTGTCTATATTTCTGCATAAATATGACCTAGAACATAAGATTTTCAAACAAATAGACAGAAATATTATACTTGGTCATTTATTTACTGAGGGAAATGATCCAATATGACATTTGAGTGGCAATAGTATGTGAACCTCTAGGATTAGCAGTTAATTTGAAGGTGAAATTAGAATCAGGTGGAAGTGTATGATTGCATGCTCAAATGAGATTTCTGAGGACCTCAAAAAAAGTTGTTGATGCTCATCAGGCTGGAAAATGTTACAGAACCATCTCTAAAAAGATTGGACTCTACCATTCCACAGTCAGAAAGATTGTGTACAAATGGAGGAAATTCAATTGGACCAATAAATATCAATCTAAGAGTAAGGTGTGTAATAGTCGGCAACGTCACAAAGGACCCTATGGTAACTTCTAAGCCACTGAAGGCCTCTCTCACATTGGCTAATGTTGATGTTCATCATCAGGAGAACACTGAACAGCAATGCTGTGCATGGCAGGGTTGCAAGGAGAAAGCCACTGCTCTCCACAAAGAACATTGCTGCTCGTCTGCAGTTTGCTAAAGATCACGTGGACAAGCCAGAAGACTATTGGAGGAATGTTTTGTGGATGGATGAGGCCAAAATATAACTTTTTGGTTTAAATGAAAAGTTTGAATGAAATGAAATTCATTATGTTTGGAGAAAGGAAAAGACTGCATTCCAGCATAAAAACCTTATCTCATCTGTGAAACATGGTGGTGGTAGTATCATGGTTTGGGCCTGTTTTGCTGCATATGGGCCAGGACTGCTTGGCATCATTGATGGAACAATGAATTCTGAATTATATCAGAGAATTCTAAAGAAAATGTCAGGACATCTGTCCATGAACTGAATCTCAAGAGAAGGTGGGTCATGTAGCAAGACAACGACCCTAAACACACAAGTCATTCTACTAAAGAATGTTTAAAGAACAATTACAAGAAACCTTTAGTCATATTGGATCACTTTCCTCAATAAATAAATGACCAAGTATAATATTTTTCTCATTTGTTTAACTGCATTCTCTTTATCTAGTTGTAGGATTTGTGTGAGCATCTGATGATGTTTTAGATCATATGTATGCAGAAGTGTAGAAAATTTTAAAGGGTTCACAAACTTTAAAGCACCACTCTGTGTGAGACTTTTGAGACTACAGGTGGAACAGAGGCAGGGTGTGTTGAGCAGCTCTTCCTCTTATGCCACCTCTCTGAACATGTGACTTGGCTTTGACTCAGGCTTTATGCTGTTGCTTTTGCCATGACATGGAGAGCATCCTTGGTTGAATGATCAATTTAAGAAATTCATGCAGTTTATTGTCCTCTCATATAGTGTGCTGGCATGATTGTCAGTTTTGAAATGTGTTTCACAAGTGAATGGGAGTGATTTAACAGAGGTGGGTGTTACTCAGCCAATCTCATTATAGAACGTCACTGCTAGCCAAGGTAGGAGGGACTATTGCTCTTTTCTTTTACACCATGTGTCAGAGAAGCACTGGTTGTCGAGTGCTGAGCTACAGTGTGATTAGGAGCTTTTACACAGACTATTTGCTAATAACCATTTAAAAGCATTTTATTTATTACAGACAATGCTGTGCTTGTGTCTTTATGTGCCTGTTCCCAATTCATACCAGATAGAATTTGAATATTTTGAATCAAATGGTTTACCAGCAGAGTTAAAATCTCTTTTCAAATTGAGTTTATTTCTTCCATCTGAGGAATTTACTACATACAAAATATGGCGAAAGGTATGTAATTGTTTGTATTTTCTTAAAACCATATGTAGTCTTGATTAATGGTAAAACTGATGCAGTTGCTTATTTTATTGTATTTACCTTGAAATCTAAGATTATTGTATTAATGCTATCACTTTTCTAAAATCTTGTAAATATTCAGAAGCTTCTCTTCATTTCCATGTGTCATCCTATTTAAGCCAAATTAGTTCACTTGCTTGCCTCATTTTCTCCTGTGAGGCACAGTTTATTTTGATTCTGGTGTAAAGCCAGATTAGAGTAATGGTAAAATCTATTATTTTTAATAGTACTGATGACTTGTAATTGTGTACATTATAATAGCAGAGGTGGGCAATAACAGACAAATATCAACACATGAGGACAGATGCAGAGTACCGTTAATATATACGTGGACAGTGGAGTACATTTTTTTTTTTTTTTTTTTTTTTTTTTTAAATTGTTTTTTTACCTTTCAAATTGAACTCTACATTAAATCCAGGTAAACATGACTAATTTTCGTTTTATTATAAAATGCATTTGTTCAGTGTTCTGGGAGGTATCACAGTATGCTCAGAAAAGTGTATTGTGATGTAATTTATCCCAAAAAGAAGACAGCAACTGCTCATTAATGATAATTATATTCTTTAAGGCAATTGTATACCTCTCCTCATTATCTCTTGAGAGGGATCATTTACAGATTTTGCACAGGAAGCACCTGCATCTTTTTATAACTCCCTGTCCCTTAATCTTGCTACTGATATCTTGACCCAGTTGTCTGCCAAGGTTGAGTCTGTTGGCAGTACAGCGTCCAGCTTAATGAATCGCATGTCTAGTGTGTACAATACTGCAGTACTGAGATGACTTAACACCTTCCTTTACAGTTAATCTAGTTAGTAGTGGTCAGTGATGGCCCAGACTTGATGTGGCAGAAATGACTCACCAGTGTGGCAGCTACGACTTTCAACTGATTTTTCGGTCATAGGCTACCTACTTTTTAGCTGTGTACTTTCACTGATTGAAAACACTGCTTGACATTGCATATAAATTGGTTTGCCCAACAGGCACTGTTTTTATTTTACTTTAATTACAACCATAAAATAAGTAATTATAATTCACTAGCTAGTTATTTCTAATCACTTATTGTTAATTATTGCTTTTGCTTATTCATTAAGACTCCAACAAGGTATAAGTTAAAGATATGATACTAAAGTGTACACTGATGTAGACTATGATTATTGTCTCAGTGACTTAATGAGGTAGATATTACAGGAAACCTTATTTCACACTGCCTTTGCCTCCTTGAGGTCAGTAGTTCATGTATTGCACAACATTCTGAAAGCTACTTCAGTACATATTCTGGGCTTGCTGGTTGTATGGTTCCTTGACCTCAGCAAGTACAATTCTGGGATGAATGGGTCTCGTTCACCATCCAAGAAGAATTTTCTTATTAAAACCCACTTACGCATTTTTTCACTATCACTGACATTCACCAATGTTTGTTCTACAGGTAGAGCAAATCTACACACACTCAACTTCATATTTTTAATAATACATTATTTATTTATGTATGCCTTTGGGTGCTAATAGGTTTGTCCCAAAAACAATTGGTGAATTTTTTCTTCAATTCAGTTGTATAATATTATAGGATTTAATTTAATCATATTTATCTGCAAATGTAAGAAGATATTTGAGAATGAGGCATGATATTTTTGAGCCACTTTTTGTATAATTTCTGGTTTCACCACAAATACTACTGTTATATCGATACTATTCTCTAAATTAGAGAGTGGAAACAGTACACTCTGGTACCATGAAAGCCCAAAAAATGTGAAAATGCAGCTGCATCTGCAACCCAGTCGGCAGTTAAACATAATGTTGTATTTTAATATGAAAAATAGCTGCTGCTGTCTGCTGGAAACTGTTCACTCCGCCATGTTTAGAAGAATGCTTGAAGTTGGCGGGGTGGGCGTAGTAGCTTTCAGAAGAAGTTTCAGGGCACCTATAAGTCCAAAATCAGGTGACCAATGGAGATTCATGGTGAACCCCTTCTTTTAAGCCCCACCCATCTGTGAAAACGGTGCCAAAAGATAAAAATAAAAGCAAACACTGGCAAAATCCAAATGAAAATAAGTATCAAATAATTGTGAAGAGTGATAAAGTTAACAGCTATCTCTAAAAATATATACATTCGATTTTTTTTCTTTTCTGTTTTGCATTCAAAACATATTTTTCAATTTTGTTTCTTAGTGTAAAACTTTTATATAATTTAATTTGGTAGCCTTTTATGCTCAGACTATTATACCTAAAGAATGTCAGCCAGTTTGTTTTCAGTGTAGTTACTCAATAATACTCTTTAGGGTGTAATAAAAGTTAGGAGCTCAAGAAGTTAAAAAATCCCAAAATTATATACAGTGGTACCCCTACTTACAAGCATCCCCACTAACGAGTATTCCAGGTAACGAGTCGAGATGTTGGAATATTTTTGTTCCAGGTAACGAATAAAATTCCAAGTAACAAGTAGCGTAAATTAGTTCAAGTATGCCAACCACTAGGGGTGCGGCAGTCGTAGTATCCCCTAGATGCTACCGTAGAAGAAGGTCAGTCATTACCTTTGACCGCTGTCCAGTGAAAGTGCTAGTGAAAGCGACGCAAAGAAAGCAAAAGGTAGTGAACAAGAAAGTTAGATAAATTTTACTTTTATTTTCATGTGATAAATGTAACCATGCCATACACGTACGCCCATCCTCCTCTCCTCCTTAGCCGCCAGCCTACACAAGCACCGTCATCTCGTTTATTAAAAAAAAAAAACATAAACACATTATTTAGCATATTAAAGTATACTGTATACTGGCCGGGTGACACAGATGAATCAGTTTTACATGTATTCTTATGGGGAAAATGCATCCAGCTAACGAGCTCGGCTCCTGCACAGATTAAACTTGTAAGTCGGGTTACCACTGTATTAGTTTATACATACATACATACATACATACATACATACATACAAACAAATACAGTGTCTCTCTCTCTCTGTCAGTGAGTGAGAGAGAGTATTTTATATATATATTATTAATAATAATATTTTTTTTTTTTTTTTGGACAACTGAAATAACTCCTACAGGAAAACCCTTCTTTGGTTAATGGCCTTGTATGCACAAATATTCTACAGAGTAGTGGAATATTTTGTCTTTTCTTGTCAAAAAATGCCTGTTCTGCCCTAGGTGTTAGTCAGAATTATACAGTTGGTTAATAATGTTTGCAACTCATACTCGGAACAGTACCATGTTCTAAGTAGCATCTGAATAATTCTGTTTATAAATGTAATGATGTCATTCTCCTAAAGGTACAGAAAGTTAAAAATTAAGTCTTCACCTCCATTCACATCCATTGCACAAGCTCTTTAAAGTCAATGGTTCGAATCAGGGCCCTTGATCGGACATCTTGCTTAAGCACTCAGTCCCTGAAAGCCTGTGTCTCTTCCAGCAATTTATCTGTAGCTGTGATGTCCCCAAACAGTGTTAATGACTATGACGGTGTACACAGCAAACCTTTCAAAACAGTGCTGACTAAACAAAGCCCATATGTTGGTAGTCTTCCTAAAGCCATCATCTCCATGACTTCCAGAACTTTCTGACGTGATGCAGTAGACATATTTGCCTGACCTTTTCTCTAAATTGCTTGCTTTGTGGTTCTTGATGTTTTTAGAAAATTGTAAAAGCTGGAGATAAGGACCTGGATGGCCAGCTGGATTTTGAAGAGTTTGTGCACTACCTAAGGGACCACGAGAAGAAGCTACGACTGGTCTTTAAAAGTCTTGACAAGAAGAATGATGGTAAGTCATAAGTTCATATGATAAAAATACCAGATAAAAAGGAGAGAAGTTGACTCAATCATTGCATTGTGTGTCTGTGTGAGCCACACTAAGCATGGAGAACAGAAAGAGAAGAGAACTGTCTGAGGACTTGAGAACCAAAACTGTGGAAAAATATCAACAATCTCAAGGTTACA
>BRDA01090077.1:3397-27530 GCA_036984385.1 Crenuchus spilurus
AAATTCGGTAAGAAGAACGTCCTATCACCAGTCCAGTGATGCACTACGACCACCTCCTTTAGCAAAGGACTGAGCGAGGAGGTTTTGTGGGGTCAGCATCACGTAGTGACCTGACCACTATCCTGCAAGAAGAATGGCTTAAAATCCCTCTGACCACTGTGCTGGACTTGTATATGTCATTCCCAAGATGAACTGATGCTGTATTGGAGCGTAAAAGGAGGCCCTACACCATACTAATAAATTATTGTGGTCTAAAACCAGGTATTTCAGTTTCATTGTCTAACCCCTGTATATGGGGTTAAATATTTTATTCAACGTTTGGTCATCATCTGAACAACTACAGGTGCCTGTTCAATTAAACCCACTTTATATTTGAACTACTAAACCAAAAGGCCCCAAAGGCTTGTTGGACTGTAGTGTTGGATATCCATCATTGGTCAGGCATGTGGCATTAACAGTAAACAAACTGTTCCTAATGCAGAACGTATATGGAGTGTAAGAGCTGCCCTCTGATCCTCTCAACCGCTCAGTGTATTTATCAGCATGCCAATACAGGCCCAATATGTGAGTGAAATAACTATATTAATAGGGTTGAAGCTGTGCTTGACTTAGCAGTTAATGTGCTTTGTAAAGTGATCAAACAGTCGTTTCCTTGTCAGAATAAAATGAGTGTTAAAAAAAAGAGAACAGAAAAAATGTAGTGTTCTACTTTTTCCTGTGGTGTGTTTGACATATCCTCAGCTAACATTTTTTTTTCTACACAAGGGCCACTGGAAATTAAGACATTGTTAAGACTCTGAAGTTAAATGTATCTGGTATAGCCATCCAAATCTTAGTGCTTAATTAAAGCAACATGCTCCACTGCTCCACGATTGGAGCTACAGGAATAAGTTCAGGATATTGAGGGAAAGGTCAAGTCTGCAGAAACATCACTTCAGCAACTCGTTTGTCTTAATTGACCCTTTGGGACCACATTAGCACTGTTAAATAAATCAGCCTCAGCCTTGGATATAGGCAAGTATGGAGCAAAACTGCATATTACACAACCTCTATATTTGGGAAATATTGGAGAATATCCATCTCAAATGTGTAAGGAGGGACATTAGAGTCACCCGGCTTATACAGAAATCTTTAAAGTACATGGAGATAATATTACACACATCAAAAATGTCCTTCACTGGATGCTTTCTACAGCTCAGATCCATTTACTCGATTAAGGACATTTTGATGTGTAATGAATAGTTTAATGTGTTTTTTACTGCAATTTTGTGAATAGACCTTGCATTTACCTGCCTGACTGCACTTGGACATGCAATGTTATTTCAGCTTGTTTAAGCTGGTATATTCTTGTGTTCTGTAAGTGAGGTGAGAATACTGAATCTCAAGGGAAATTCAGTGAGAGATTCTGGACTCAATTTTGAAAGTGCAGAGTAGTCTCATCTTCTCTCACCGTGTCAACAACCTGGTGTTTATGTGCTTCATGAGTGCCTTCCTGCTCACTTAGCCATGAAACATTTATAACAGGGACATCAGAGGAGAGATTCAGGGGGAAAAGTGTTGGGAGAAAAATGTGTGTGCAGGAATGTAACTGAGAGAGAGAGAGAGACACAGAGACAGAGACAGAGAGACACAGAGACAGAGACAGAGAGACACAGAGAGAGAGACAGAGAGACACAGAGAGAGAGACAGAGAGACACAGAGAGACACAGAGAGAGAGAGACACAGAGAGACACAGAGAGAGAGACACAGAGAGACACAGAGAGAGAGACACAGAGAGAGAGACACAGAGAGAGAGACACAGAGAGAGAGAGAGAGAGAGAGAGAGAGAGAGAGAGAGAGCATCCCTGTTAAATAGAATATATTCTATACATTTTATTATTTTTCTTCCTATTTCTTTTCCTATTCTTTCTATTTCTGTTAATCTACACAATTTGATCACAGCAGCTGCCCTTCAGACTGTCTGAACATTTAATACTGCATGAACCAATAGGTGCTCTTCAGATGCTACTTAATTTACATATCCTCCTATTAAACACTATCTGTAGTTGTTACAGTTATTCACAAACTATTTGTTGAGAGTGTTAGGGCTATGGTTAAGATGAACTAAGACTAGTGGGTAAATACTACGGTCAGGGTAAGGTTTATATTCACCAAAAATTAAGGAGATTTTTTTATTTAGGTGATTATAAATTAATGCAAGGCAGTTTAATAATAATAATAATAATAATAATAATAATAATAATAATAATAATAATAATCAAAAATGACTTGAAATAAGTCCTGTAAAGTTGCCAATTTGAAAAACTATGTTCATATATGCGAGCATGTTTGCATGGGGTTTTCTTAGACAGAAACCCTACTTCAAAATAAAAAAAAGCTGTTAAATGTGAAAAAAAGACTGAAATAATGTGCAAACATTTTAACCCTGTATTTGATTGAAAACAATTTAAAAACAATGTATGTGCTTACATGTCTTAAAAACAGAAAGAATTAAAAATGACTGTATGGGCTGAGGAAATCTACCTTTGTTATTTCAGCAAAACAATGCCAAACTACATTCTGCACATTTTACAACAGCATGGCTCTGTAGTAAAATAGTCTATATGTTAAACTGGTTTTACCTATTGAAAACATTTGCTGGATTATAAAATGAGAAACACAGCAAACGACACCCTGAAGTGTTGAGCAGCAAAAATGGGAAAACATTTCACATTTTAAATGGCAGCACTTGGTCTCCTCAGTGCCCACATACTTACAAAGAGTTGTTCAAAGAAGAGGTGATGCAACACAGTGATAAAAATGTCACTGTGCCAACTGTTTTTGAAATATATTGCTGGCATCAAATTCAAAATGTGCATAGATCTAAAAACACAAAAACAGTATTCAATATTTTTTTTGGAAATAGGGTTATGTTTTTTGTTTTTTTAAATCAAACCCCACAGCTTGCTTTTAACTTTGCTTAGTTTTAGAAACAGAAGGCAGGTTGTTGGAATTGACTTGATGGTACATAATAGAAATAGTAATAAAGTAAATTAAACTAATATGGAATCAGGAATGAGGTTTTGTATTTATGAAGAACTGTAGATTCACATGATTATTTATACCAGAGTGTTCTTTCAGCAGAAATGATGGAACCCTTTGAAAGGATGGAGGTACAAAGGTGGTCATCCATAGCAAACAATGTTTTCTCTCCAGATCTCAGTTAAATGTCATGTAAGTTTTATGAGGTAATAAAAGACTCAGGGTTTCTAAAATGACAGTTTAATGGAAATGGGAAAGAATTTTAAAAGCCTAGTCTCATCTTCTCTCACTCTGTCCATGCATTTCTGTATAACCTCACAAATTACTTATCTACAGCAATAATTAAAAGCATATGAGTGTCATTGAATGGACAGGACCAATGCAATCAAATGCAGATCAATCATCAGCAGGTTCTGCAGAGTGAGATAATGTCCAAGCATGTCTCATTTATGCCAATTATGTCTATTGGTATTTCTTCATATCTAAAGGGATAAAGATTTTTGACTTTTTTTCTGGATACTATCTCCACACACATGCTTCCTAACTAACTACTTATTTTTGAAGTTGGCACCTTCACGTTAGGTATTTCTTTGTTTTTCATTACATCCTGGTCTGAATGGTAACACAGTTAACACAGTGATTGAGAAACAATACTGTAGAGTACAAGAGACCACTGTTATTGCCCTGCTCAGAAAATTCTACCATATATTCTCAAATAACATACTATTAATATTCTCACATCTCACCATCCAACATGGTTATTATAGAAATTTATGAATTCTCTTGTCCATTTCTTAAACTCTAACTTTCATTGAAATGGAAGTAGGGATTGGGTACTTACCATATGCTAATGAAGTCAGAGCCTGTTCCATCTCCATCTCCATTTCCAAGCAGAGACAGGAGCAAGCCCACAGAGATCCCTGGTCAATCTACAATGTTCAGAATGTTCACACTGCAGGTACAAAAAGCACAAAACAAATTAGAATAATCAAGATTAAAAGCTGAGAGGCATTGTGATGACTTTCAGAGAACAAATTCAACAGCTGGAAAATGAGAAAGTCAACTGAATTGTATTTCTAACATTGCTGCATCTACTTCATTAAACAAATTTGCTAGCAGGGGTTGTTTCTGTTATTGATAGTACACAAGCTCCATGTGACCAAATGTTTGAATTTGCATTGTGACCTTTTTTCCTAATGGTGTGTTTGTTTGCTTGTGAGGATTGCAGTAGAACACGGCATCATTTAGTCACATCTGGACATTTTGAAAGGACCTTTGAAAGACCTGTTTAGAAATAAACTGATAACAGTGATGACCCATGTTATGCATATTTAATTGAACCTATTAACGAAGAGCTTACAAAAGAAAAGAAGTGATTATTGACATATATATTTTTATATTATTTCCATCAGTAAATTTTCCAAATATCAATTACAGCAACAACTCATGAATCCCTTACCTGTCAGTGAACTAGACATACATTCTTTGTGATATAAAACATTAATTTTATGGTGTCAGAATTCATCAATATGGGTAAAGACTTTCTGCTCATCAGTGTAAAGATGTCTATACATTCATTACTCAAACTGAATCCAACCACTGACTGTTCCTCAGTCCAACCAGCATATTCAGACAACAATGTAAAGACTTTGTTGTGATTATGTTGTATAAGCCAATGTGTGGTGATTGTTCAAAGACAGAAAAAGTGTAAATGTAACTGGTCTTATTAAAAAAATTTGGTGAGACCAATGGCAAGTCTGAGACAAATCCAAGTATGATTAATATACAGTCTAAGACAAGATGAAGACAATAGAATAAACATCTTTCGAACAGACGTGAGCACTACAGCGCTGAGAGTAACTCATTGCCTGATGCAGAATTTGCTAAATTATAAAATTTAAATATTTCTTTGCTTAGCATGTTTTCAAATAATTCAGACTACTGTGGAAAAAAAAGCAATGGGCATGTAGATTTTGAATAATTTATTTAAAAGCCACTAACATTAGCATTCAACTACACACTACAACAAAATTTAGATGAAAATGGAATACATTCAATCATTCAATGCATTCTATATTGAACAGATTTTATTTTACACACATTGCTGAATAGCACTTATTTGTTTGGGTTATTTCATGCTGTATACTGTTTGGACAAGTTTTTAATATATACGGTCATATCAGAATATTACTACCACCCTTGGTTTGGAATGAATTCAGCCAGGATATCACAGATGCCACATGACAGAGTTTGCTGCACATATAAGTAAGTGAGCACATCACTCAGTTGGGGCAGAGTGCAAAATTATTGCATTGGGTAAAGGGTACGATTTGACTGATGTGAAAAAGCACCTGATAACAGTGTACCAGGTGAAGTGTGGAAGCCTCTTGAAAACTAACTTTGTGGAATGTTGTAGAGCCGTCGTAGTGAAAGTGTACTGAGAATGGACTTCTGGTGCATTGAGTGTCTCCCAATGACATAAAAGTGGTGCTCAATGAGCCATTGATGCCAGAGGCGAACAACAACCCTGGTGAGATATACAGAGCAATCAACACACCACAGTGGTCAGTTAACCTCTATAATGAACACAGGAGAAATGAGGAGTCAAGAAAAGTGTCAGGGCTCATCATGTCATGTGGCATCTCTAACATCCATTCCAAACCAGTGGTGTCCATAATATTATGATATGACCGTGTATATACATATCCAATGTTTATACCTTTATATTTTTATAGGACTTACACGTTTTCTCTGAAAATACTTGTTATATCTTATGTAGATTGGAGACACCAGGCTGGGGTTGAGCATTCATCAGCGGATGTCTTTATTGAGACAGGTGACCACGACAGCAAACACAGGTACACTAACTCACACACTAACACATGTAATGACTGACAATCCAGAGGAGGACATGATGAGACTATATGTGACCCTGCCAGGGAAAACCAGACCAAAGTCACTGGACAACTTATTGAGATACCGTGCCAATATCGTGTCTCACATTAGCGACAAAACTTAACCACTCTGTATTATTGCTGTAAATGAAAGATAACAGTCTCAGATATCTATCAGAGTACATATTTTGATCAAAAACAAAACTTAAATTCACAAAAAAGTAGTTTTGATAAAAACTAATTTTGAAAAAAAAAAAGACTTTGACCTGGTTTTCCCTGGCGGGGTCACATATGGGGGCAGTGATTAAACACAGACAAGGGAACAAACCCTTGATGTGACATCACAGGGGGGTGGAGACATGATGTAAAAGACCAGGAAATGGGTGAGGGTCAAGCTGGGACGTGACAATACTTTACAATTTATAAAATAAAATGTCTTTCCAAATCATTATACAGTTTGTCCAAGAAAACAAACCTCTGTGAAATCTAGCAGTTTAGTTAATAATCTCTACAACCTCTGAATAGATGCCAGGAAGAGAGATGATCTAAGTGAGGCACACTAAACCGAAAGCACAGTACAACAGGGACTAATCCAATCAACTGTTTTCTAATTGACACAGGGAGAACACATTTCCCTGGGCTGTTCTTCAACCTTAAGTAGTTCCAAGATTCAATATTGGCACACCTTTTAAGCTGGATACTTGTGTGAGTCATATTTGAGATTGCCAAGGCTTGCTCACTTAAAGAAGAATAGTGTTACTGAAAAATCAGTATACATGGACTGAATGAATGAGACTTGTCCAGGTTTTTTTCTCCACAGAGATAAGAACAGATCAGTATGATAGAACTTTCTGCACTTCTTAAATTTTTTATTTCGCTCATTCGGACCACAAGATCATTATTAGAACCTTACCAATCCCTTGGGCAGCTACAGTCTAATTCATCTGTGCAAGAGTGACTGCCCACCATTTCTTCTTATAGCTTCTTTCTCCCTCTTTATCCAACCTTTTTCACATGCTCTCAGATCCTAATTGCAGCATTCTTTTGAAACAGATACGGTGAGATGTGCTCATCTCGTATAGAAGGTGGTTCTTATAGGAAGAAGTCACGTCTTTTCTATCTCACTGCAGCCTCTTCTCTCTTATGCCATTTCACATTTTTCATCCTCCTATATTTTGCTCCAAGATACTGCAGTTTTTCCTCTGCTCCATTATGTTTCTCCTCATCATTTCTCTCTTCTTTCCCTTTTTTCCTAATCTTATTCGTCTCACTGTCATGACTTTTTAGAACTGACATTATGGTACAGAGACAGCGTTTGAACACACATTTCACATAAGAGAGTAAAAGGAAAATATTCAGCGTACACTGTGACATGCAGACAGTATACATCAAAAAAGGTGATCTTAACACATGCTCGCTATCTTCTAGTCTGAATTTACTTCAAGACTAATATCATAGCCAACTGGCAATATGAAAACTGTACAGTGGTGCTTGAAGGTTTGTGAACTCTTTAGAATTTTCTATATTTCTGTATAAACATGACCTAAAATGTCATCAGTCCTAAAAGTAGATAAAGAGAATTCAGTTAAACAAATGAGACAAAAATATTATACTCGGCCATTTATTTATTGAGGTAAATGATCCACTAGGACATATTTGTGAGGCAAAAGTATATGAACCTCTAGGATTAGTAGTTAATTTGAAAGTGAAATTAGAGTCAGGTGTTTTCAATCAATGGGATGACAATCAGGTGTGAGTGGGTACCCAGTTTTATTTAAAGAACAGAGATCTATCAAATTCTCATGGCATGGGGCAAAAAAAGGAGATTTCCGAGGTGCTCAGAAAAAGAGCTGTTCATGCTCATCAGGCTGCAAAAGGTTACAAAACCATCTCTAAAGAGTTTGGACTCCAGCAATCCACAGTCAGACAGATTGTGTACAAATCAGGGAAATTCAAGACCATTGTTACCCTCCTCAGGAGTGGTTGACCAACAAAGATCACTCCAAGAGCAAGGCATGTAAAAGTCAGCGAGGTCACAAAGGACCCCAGGATAACTTCTAAGCAACTGAAGGCCTCTCTCACATTGGCTAATGTTAATGTCCATGAGTCTACTACCATCAGGAGAACACTGAACAACAAAGGTGTGCATGGTAGGGTTGCAAGGAGAAAGCCACTGCTCTCCATAAGAACATTGCTACTTGTCTGCAGTTTGCTAAAGATCATGTGGATAATCCAGAAGACTATTGGAATGGTTTGTGGATGGATGAGACCAAAATATAAATTTTTGCTTTAAATAAAAAGTGTTATGTTTAGAGAAAGGAAAACACTGCATTCCAGCATTAATACTTGGTGGTGGTAGTATCATAGTTCGGGCCTGTTTTGCTGCATCTGGGCCAGGACGACTTGTCATCATTGATGGAACAATGAATTGTGAATTATATCAGAGAACTCTAAAGAAAAATGTCAAGACACCTGTCCATGAACTGAATCTCAAGAGAAGGTGGGTCATGCAGCAAGACATTGACCCTAAGCACACAAGTTGTTCTACCAAAAAATGGTTGAAGAACAGTTACCAGAAATGTTTAGTTGCAGTTATTTGCTGTAAAGGGGGTCACACCAGATACTGAAAGCAAAGGTTCACATACTTTTGCCTCTCACAAATATGTCATATATTGGATCATTTTCCTCAAAAAATAAATGACCAAGTGTAATATTTTTGTCTCATTTGTTTAGCTGGGTTCTCTATATCTACTTTTAGGACTTGTGTGAAAATCTCATGTTTTAGGTCATATGTATGCATAAATATAGAAAATTCTAAAGGGTTCGCAAACTTTCAAGCACCACTGTATATTCAGTGTATTTGTTCAGATATAATTTTTCAATGCATTGATCACTGCTCTCATGTTAGGAAGGACGTACAAGAAAGCTGTGTAATTGTCTGTTAAATAATATGAATAAAATTCTTAACACTGAAAAGAAAATTTGTGCTTAATGGGAAAGTGACTGCCCACCATTTCTTTTCATAACTTCTTTCACCCACTTTATGCAACCTTTCTCACACACTCTCAGCTGTTGACATTTGACTGGACATTAAATAAGCAAAAGTGTGATCTCTGAATTCTGCACAATTATATATTTAAAGAAACTTGTAATTCCATTAAAAGGTCAAGGCATCAGACTCAGCAGTCTCAGATTTTGAAGAGTGTGTGGGGTGTTCAGCTATTTTTATTTGCACATCAGACTGCTGATGTCAAACTTACTTATCATCCAATGAACAGTGTAGAGTTTAACACAAGCATACATACTGGCAATGGTACCCTATATGCAGAAAATGTGGGACACTTTTTAAAAATGCAATAAAAATTTAATTTGATTGAAGCTTTATTTAACAGACAAAAGAACAAAGGAAATATTTTCAGTTTTTTCAATGACAAACTTAATTATATTTGCTGAATATAAGAACATTTTGAACATTATGCCTGCAAAACATTCACATTTTCTTTCAATTATGCCTTTTATTTTTGGGGAATTGAATATAATAACAGTTGCAGTTTTGCAACGATAATTTACTGCTCATACTTGCTGTATATAAGACTTGATCTGCTTAATAGTCCTGTCTAAACTGTCTAATTCTCTTCATGATACTCCATACATTTTCAAGTGCAAGCTGCAGACAGGCCAGTTAAGCACACACACTCTATGTCCACAAAGCCAGGCTGTTGTATCTAGTGCAGAATGAGGCCTGGCATGGTCCTGCAGAAATAGACTTGAAGTTTCTAAGAAAAGATATAATCTTGACAGCAGCATATGTCTCAAAATATCAATAGCCTCCACATCAGTGCTACCTTCACACATATACTGTGGGCACTGATACACCCCGATGCTATCACAGATGCTGGTTTGGTGAATGTGTTATGCAGTAACAGTCTGGATGGTGTTCATCTTTTGCATGTAGAATGTACTTCAGAGCCCATGTGGCTATTGTCCATCATAGTAGCATGAGAGTTTTTCAAACAATATCGCCTAAAGGCTTGAGGATCACACACAATCAGCAACAGTTTCTAACATTAGCTTTTACAAACAAAGCTTTTCAGTGTTATTTTGGCTCTGTCCAAACTTTTTTGACTGTGTTACAGACATCAATTTATAAATTTGCTTGTACTTAACAAACTGAATTAAAGTAGTCATTGAAAACACTTAATTGTTTTCTTTTCATTGTACTTTAGTCTATAAAATAAAAGTTCAAGTGAATCAACAAATATACAAAAAACATTAATTTGACTCCTTATAGCAAACATAGAAAACTAAATCAAATAATAAATAGAACTGGTGGGCAGCCTTATCTATAGAACCTGGGGAGCAGTTGGGGGTTAGGTGCCTTGCCCAAGGGCACTTCAGTCATGACTTGCTCGGGGATGGACCCAGCAACCTTCTAGTCACAACACCAGATCCCTAACCACCTGACCATATGGCTGCCAATGCAATGATGCGTATGACAGGGTTGTTAAGAAGAAAGCCATTAACTAAACTAAAATTTAACAAGTACAAAAGAATTTAAAGCAAAGTATATCATTTTTCTACTTGCTTTTGTCATTTGTTTAGTTTGGTTCTCTTTATCTACCATATATAGTATAACTACCTAATGAAGAATACCTAAAGCAGGGTTGCCAAACTCCAGATTTAGAGGGCTGGATTCCTGCACAGTTTGGTGTTCTTTTTGGTCAAACACACCTGATTCAACTCAGCAGGTTTAACTGTAGTATAAGAGCAGAGAAATCACCAAACTGCCCTGGACACCAGCCCTCCAGGACTGGAGTTTGACATGCCTGACCTAAAGGGTGGAATAACCACCCTTGGCTCTGAGTGTTCACTCAGTGGTGATCTCTGACACTTTCCTTGTTGCTCCTGTGTTCATTATAGAGATTAACATTGATCGCTCTGTAGCACTCACTGGAGTCATCATTCCCCTCTGGCACTTATGGCTCATGGGGCACCACTGTTATATTATTGGGAGGTACTCAATGTACCAGAAATCCTTACTTGGATCACTATGGTGGTTCTATAACATCCCACAAAGTTAGAAGTTTCCTTCACCTGGTATCCATTACCATGCTCTATTGGACATTAGTCAAATCGCATCCTTTGCCTTTGATTAGCATTTTGCACTTTGCTAACTGTGTAACTACCCTAAAACAATACACATCTGAGGTACACTGGTGTACAGCTTTTCTGTAATCAGCTGTTAAATTACTTCAAGCCTCTTGAAGAACTTTGAGCTGCCTCATTTGCTGTGTAGGGACATATCAGCTGTAGGACTCATTATTAATCTTTTGCTGAAAATATTTATTTATGATTGATAAGAATCGGCCACAGAAAGAGCCCCAAATCTGCATGTAACCCCTCCATGCAGAACTGTTGACTGCAGACGCTAATCTGTGTACGTAGTGCTCTCCAGCCCATCTGTTGAAGCCAAATATGTCAAACTTTGATCAGTCCAGAGCACCTGCTGGCATTATTCTATACTCCAGTCTTTGCGTTTGTGAGTATTGGTGAATTGCTTGGCTTTTTAGGAACTCTTCCACAAAGACCACTTCTGACAAGATTTCTCCAGACTGTAGATAGGTGTTCCAGGGTCCCAGTGGCTTTTGCTTGTTCTAAGCTGAGAGTCTGCTGAACATGTTATGACTTAACTGTTGTAAGTATTCTGTACTCAGGTTCCATCGTCAACCCCTGTGATTCTTGTCCTCAGCTTTGACTGCTTGTTTCTGCTTCTTCAAAAGAATCTAGCTTTTTTGCTAAATAAATGTTTGGAAATCTAAAATATAATTTCTCATATACATATACTAATGACAGAAACACATTCTCTGGTTAATTTCTGTACCTAGAAGTTTTGCAAGAATAGGTAAGAATGTAATTGTCTTTAACTAGCCCAGCTAAGAGGTTCTCTCAGTAATATTCAGAATAATAATTTATCTTTTTTTGCTGGAACAATAACAAAACAAAGAAAATGTTTTGCAAACAGAAATCGTCCTTATTTATGTAGATCTGTAATAAGTAGTATTGAATCCATTGTGGAGAAGGGAATACTAGATTACTAGAAATTACTTAGAAATGTTACTGAAAAAATGACATACCAATACAGACAGATTAATAATAGTATTTAAACAAACAAACTGTGACGATCCTGATGGTGTGTGAATGTAGATGAGAGATGGATGCCTTGGTAGTGATCCCAGCAGAAGGTTTATTTCACCAAGCTCTAACACATTATCACATACAACAACCTACAAGAAACAATGGAGACTTAAGGAGGCTATATAGCACATGTAATTAGGCTGGGATACAAATGGGCTTGTTAGGTAAGGCAAGACAGGTGTGACCACTAACAAGACATGACGACTAGATGAGGGCAGGAACACAGAGACAGCACATGGGGAGCAAAATATATGCATAAAGGCAGAAATGAGTGAATGAATGAATGTTACACTTCTATAGCGTCTTTCTCAAACTCAAAGATGCTTTACAATCAACACACTCCGTTTACACACTTAGAACTGAACCACACACACTGACAGGAAGCAGCAGCCAATCGTACACAGCGTGCTCTCAACCGGAAATGACCGTCTACCTGGAGGACAGTATTGAGCACTAGGGGGATCACCCAGGACAGATTGCCAACCATATCTGGGCATACATACATACAGTCATACACAGATATACACATTCATTCACACACACCTGGGTCATTTCAGACTAGCCAATTCACCTAATTTCCATGTTTTTGTACTGTGGGAGGCAACCCATGCAGACACAATGGAAACTCCACCCAGATGAGCACTTGAACACAAGACTTCAGCGTTGAGAGGCAAATGTGCTAACCACTAAGCCTCTGTGTCACTCAAATGAGGCAGGGCTGGGACGTGGCAGAGGCAGGGGTGTGACAAACAAATCCAGATTTTTATTGAAATAAATCAAAATGACCTACTTCTGAAGCAGCATCCTTGTCTTTTGCTTAGGGATACAAAGCCCCTAAATCTACTGTTGGTGTATGCCAGGACCACTTTTTTCAGGGCAGTATATGGCACAAGAGTATTGGCTTCATGAGTGCACCATCTCTTGAGAATCTAAGTGTATCTGTGGGTATTACTTAGATATAAAGATTTGATGTTGCACCATTTAGAAATGTACTATATGCACTGATGTCATTTAGCCAGCACAAAAATAGTATTGAATTCCAATATCCAGTCCAAACATTGTGCAGTTTCATGATGAATAGGCAAATAGAGATAGTAATAAAACCTTGTTCTATTAGTATTTGTTATAGCTGATCATAATTTTTCCTTTTTCCTACAAAGCTACCATTTCAGAAATATGTTTTTTTTATACAGCGATGCTGATTACTGCTCTTAATACAGATTTTATTTTTGGAGGGAAAAAAGTGTTTTACAGCATAGACCTGAGCGTCCTACTGAGATAATCTTTTGAAATAGCGGTGCATTGAAATGGCAGTTCTAAATGTAATGTTCTTATTCTCTGGTTGCTGTAGTCCCAACAGCAATCACAAAATATCAGCTCATAAATTTCATTTAGGGAGAATCAGTCAATACATTTTTGATACACAGCTCGCAAGGGACAAAAGTCTCTGCAATCTGTCGATGACAACCCAAGTAACAAAACAGCATATACAAAAGAGCTTTCTGTGACCAAGTGCATCTTATTGTGCTCCAGTTAATTGCATCGTTTCCCAGAAGAAGGCCCAGTCATTCTGACATTAAAACAAAGGATACAGCTCAGCCACAAATGCAAAGAAATAAGCTGTGTTTAGGACAAATGAACTAGTTCTACTGGTGCGCTGTCCTGGGCTTAGGTAGGATAGTGTAATGTCCTCCCCTGTGCCCGGTTAGGGGGTAGGGGACTAACCATGAACCTGATCAGGATTAACCAGATGGGATAATGCATGGATGGACCTAGTTCTCACAGATTTATCCAGCTATTTCTTCACCAATATCACCCTGTTTCTATCTATTTAGATCAATATTGCTGTCTTCTCTGTGTATATTCATTCATTCATTCATTATCACACCTGCTTTATCCTTATCAGGGTCGCGGTTAGTCTCCTACCCCCTCACTGGGCACAGGGCAGGGCATTACACTATTCAACTAAATCCAGGACAGGGCGCCAGTCCATCGCTGGGTGAACACACACACACACACATACACATACACACACACACATGGACAATTTACAGTACCCAATTCATCTGACCTCCATGTTTTTGGACTGTGGGAGGAAACCGGAGACCCCGGAGGAAACCCACGCAGACACGGGGAGAACATGGAAACATGGTTTCATGACTTGTGAATGAAAATTGATTTGCTTCCTGGCAAGATTTACTTTTAGACATCCACAGAGAACTGCATACCATGAACGTATGGAGCATATGGAGACGTGGCAACCAAGAGGGCTTCAATGCTTTCGGTCACAATTTTGAGGAGAATTTCCTGTAGACTGAAATTTTTGCCAGTGCTGGTAGACCTGTACCATACACTTCAATACACCTGCAAATTCAGTTACTTCCTTCACACTATGGCCTTTCACGCCCACATGAAATCACTCCTTTTTGCTTAATCATCAACATCTGCTTTATGACTCATTTTCCACACAGTGAAGGAAACATTTACTGCACTGTACCACCTCTTCTCAATTGATTCATCCGCTCACATCAAATCTGATCCACTTTTACCACAGCAACACACACTAACACACCCCCACCACCTCAGTGTCACTTTAGTGATGAGATCAATCAACCACCCAAATAATACTGGCTCTGTTGTGACCTTGTGGAGGTCTTGGCCATTACAGAACAGGGTGAAATGAGGCCAACAAAGTAAACAGAGAAACAGATGGACTACAGTCTGCACCTATAGGGTCAGTGGAGCTGATAAAATGGACAGTGAGTGTATATTTGTATATCCATATATCTAGCTATACTTGATACTTTAACATAGACTAAGATGGGACATTTTCTCTTTTTAGTTTCCTGTGAGAGAGAGGAGAGAGAGAAAGAGAGGGAGAGAGAGAGAGAGAGAGAGAGAGAGAGAGAGAGAGATAGAGAGAGAGATTAATTGTATCTCCATCATCTCTCAGTGGAACCAATTGTTTTGTTACTGGATGCAAATTTTGGCCTTGCCTCAAGTCATCAGTGCTCAGTGATCAGAGCTTCCAAAACAATCAGAATTTCCTCAGATCCCAGAACTGAATTTTGCTCTCAGAAAAAAAGCAGGCAAAGCAAGTTCTTTACTATAGTCTTACTATAACACATCCTCTGAGGACAGAATGAGGGAGATTGGATTGCACATTGTTGACAATCATTTTCTCAGTTACCCCTCAACAATTCAATTTTAAGTATGATGAGATTATATTTTGTATAGGAATTGGGGCTATAACCTTGACTCTAGGTTTTGAGTTGTATTGGGATAGCTATGTTTATCAGATTAGTTTTGTTGGAGACATACAAAGTGTGTAAAGGGATTGGCCATGGTTGTCCACTGAATCTAATAGCGTCTAAAGGCACTGGTAACAGGATTTCTAAGACAGCTTCTGACAAAACACCAAAAGAAAAATCAAACAAAAATCAAAAATGATTTGATTGATTTGTTTAAGTTGATCTGATTACGAGTTTCACATGAAGTTCACTTCACTAGAGAGTCTGTGGCAGTTCTCAAAAAATCTGGGCTTTCACAATATGGTATAAAATGATCGACTGCTGTGTAAACTCACTGAGGCACATTTCAAGTAACAACATTTTGCTAAAATACAAATAGGCAATTTGACACAATCAACACCACACTTTCACTTGGACTACGTGAACTCAGAAAACCCAAAATATGTAAGCAGAGGGTGTTATAATGTTGAATAAAAGGCATTCAGACAGGTTTTCATATGCAGGTGAGGTAAAGTGCTGGGTTCATGCCACTGACGATGAGCTACACATCATATACTCTACATATATTAAGCCAAGAGAAGAGTGAAGTCTACTTCTTCCATGTGGATAGATATATTCAGCTTCATTATAGCAGCCATATAATCCCTGTCTAAAAGGGTTTTCATTTTTGGATTTTTTTTTCTATATAATGTGAATCCACTAGATGTCCACTACATTGTGTGAATATGTCATGATGAATGGATGTATACAAATACATATCAGATTATTATGATCACCACAGATGCCATATCACAGGGTTTGCTGCATGCATAAATACATGAGCACACCAGTCAGTGGTAGCAGAGTGTAAAACCTTCATCATAAGCATCATGTGATACATGATGTCCAAAAGGGCATGATAATAGGGTACCAGGTGAAGGGTGGTAGCACCTCAGAAACTGCTAACTTTGTGGGATGTTCTAGAGTCACTGTAGTGAAGGTGTACTGAGAATGACTTGCTTGTCTCCAAAAGGCAAAATAATGGTGCTCAATGGGCCATTGATTGAGGTTAACAACAACTCTGACAAGAGGTACAGTGAATGCACCAGAGTGGAGCAGTTAATCTCTCTAATGAACACAGGAACATCGGAAAACTTGCCACACCTGTGAGTTCCTTGTGGTCAGCAGGTGGTGAGTACATACTGAGTGGTTTCGAAATTACATGGATCTCAACCTAATTGGTGAGATGTGCTAGAACAACAAGCCTTATCCTTTGTGACTCCTCACAAATTACAGAGCTTAAAGGATCTGTTACTAATGTCTTGGTGTCAGATACCACAGGAGATCTTCAGAGGTCTTGTAGAGTCCAGGTCTCAGGAGTTCAGGGCTGTGTTGGCAGCACAGGAAGGATCAAAAGCATATTAAGCATATTAACATACTGGTCATAATTGTTTTGGTTGGTGTATATGATTATGTGTACTTTATTCTAGCACATGCTGCAAAGCCAATTCATCTAAACATACATTACTATATTTATTACTATTATTATTATTACTATGTATATACTTGTTCACTCAGAGCTAGTCCTCAGGCAGTCGTGACATTGCTGATTAAAGAAGGTTGAACAAGGATATTCTGACTTCTAGACACTCATTTTAATAGAGTCAAGAGCAATTGTAAGTGGATCTGTGAACTCTCTGGTGTGGGTTATGTGTACTTCAGATGCTGTATATACCTTGGGGTGATACATGAAAGGCAGGAGATCATACAGTCAATGAGTTATGTCTGAAGCCAGATCAAACAGAAATGGATAAGTAGAAGTTAAAGACACCAAATAGGTCTAAAGGATGAAACATCTTCACAGTCATGAATTAATTTTCTCCCTTTCACCTAAGATATCTACCTCATAGCTAGGCCATGTACTACCAAAACACTGGTTGTTGCTAAAATTAACATTTAACTAAAGTTGATACAAAAAAATAAAGAAATTATTTCTCAGTTTTTCTTGTTGATTTGAAGTTCAATATTATGAGGGTGAGTGATTAGAACATTTTGATTTGAATGTTTGTTGATGGCAGTGATTTTCCATCAGTGGCCGCAGGGTAGATGCTGGTCTCCCACTACAGCTGGATATACAGCTGGTGTTGACCAATAACATCCTACAGAGAGATGCAGTAAATAGTAGCTGTCTAAGCCTGTCTTGTGCATATATGACTAAGAGACATTTCTAGATTTAAGAAAATGCAGATAATATTTAAAAAGTGAACAAAAAATAAAATAAGCATTCGTTTTCCAACATTTTTAAATTAAAAATAATTTAATCTATAATGAAATGTGAGACTAAAAACACACAATACTGCAAGAAGCAGTAGTCCAGAAGTATTTTATAAAAAAAAAAGCTCATCTGTCTAATGTGTAACAATCAGTTACAGAGAAAATGTAAAAACTGGAAAACATCCACTACACCTGCACTAAAAATTGCTCTTTATGGGTTGTTTAGTAAAGGCTATATAGAAAAACAAGAATAAAATGTAAAACATTGAAATGCTTTAAAGGTTCTTTTCATAGTGAAGTGGTTCTAGTCAGCCTTTATGGAAATGGTTGTGTAAAGCACCAAAAATAATTCAAATAAATGTTTGTAACAAGTTCTTGTGTAAATGTATATAAACATCAATTCACCATGACAAGCTTAATATATTTATTCATAATTTATTGTTCACAACAGACACAAAGAGCTACAAACAGGCTCTTCTACATTATGACATTGCTCACAAGCTGCAGTAACTTTTTGTGCCTGATGTACAGAAAAAAGTACTGGGGCAGCACTTTCCAGTTGGTGGGGTGGATCCCTGAAGGGTATGTCTTCAGTACCTTTAGTAAGAGTGTGATAGTAGCAGAATCTGTTGTAATTATTTATATCAATAAGTTTTTTTTATTTTTTATTGGCTCCAGTCACCTTGTCCTGACACTAGATTTTCACATCTACTTTATTGTTTTAAAAAGTTCAGTTATGAAAAGATACAAATATTGTCCTTTCTGCTGATAAAGTGAATGTATTGAACCTTCAAGGAACACAAGTGGCTACCTCGGGAGCAGCTTGTGCTGCCACTAGATATAGTGAAGCCGTCCAGCTGAAATCCTGGTTTTCCCATAACACTGAGTCCAGAACATCATAAAACTCTGATGTACACACAGCAGACAGTATATCAGAGAGAAAGGGCATGCCTGGTCATTGGGGAGCTCTCATAGGATTTGATTTAAGAGCTAAATTTGAAATGGCTCCAGATTTCAGTTGCTGTGGGATCTTACATGATGTCTCTACTTTGTTGTAATGAGTACAGATAAAAAACTGAAATGACATGAACAGTGCTGTTGTTACAGAAAGACAACCTCTCTGAATGTGTGACTGTAATGTCTGTATATACTGTTATGTTATAAAGCTGACTTTTGTCTTTGCATTAATTCTAGCTCATTTACAGCACTGAAGATGCTAATGACTGTGCTCAATATATAAAATAAAAATAAAATAAGCACAAAAATAAGAATATTATTGAGTAGTAGATTTTTTCTTCAGTAAACACAAGTTGAGTAAAACTATTATTTGAAAATTCTGAGAAACTAAGATCTTAGTGTCTACTTGTGCATAGAGTCTGGTTGCATAAAGAACATTAAGCGGAATTTTCCTTTAATATTACCCTTAAGTATTGCTTAAGTTAAAGTGTGTTGCCTTACATTTATGTTTATGGCATTTGGCAGAAGCTCTTATCCAAAGCGAAGTACAAAAGTGTTCTGTTTCCATTAAGAGAATTATCTCAGCTAGTACAGACAGGTTAGAGCCCAAACTACTCTTCAGTTCAAACACTGTTAGAACAAAATCATTACTAATATCTAGAAAGAATGAAAGACACACAATTATACACAATATAAGTGCATTACTATTACAAACCGGATTCCAAAAAAGTTGGGACACTAAACAAATTGTGAATAAAAACTGAATGCAATGATGTGGAGGTGCCAACACACAGCTAATATTTTATTCAGAATAGAACACAAATCACAGATCAAAAGTTTAAACTGAGAGAATGTATCATTTTAAGGGAAAAATATGTTGTTTCAAAATTTCATGGCGTCAACAAATCCCCAATGGCATTTTTACCACTGTGTGGCATCCCCCCTTCTTCTTACAACACTCAACAGACGTCTGGGGACAGAGGAGACCAGTTTCTCAAGTTTAGAAATAGGAATACTCTCCCATTCATGTCTAATACAGGCCTCTAACTGTTCAATCGTTTTGGGCCTTCTAATGGCCTTGTCCCAATTTTTTTGGGATTTGTTGACGCCATGAAATTTTGAAACAACATATTTTTCCCTTAAAATGATACATTCTCTCAGTTTAAACTTTTGATCTGTGATTTGTGTTCTATTCTGAATAAAATATTAGATGTTGGCATCTCCACATCATTGCATTCAGTTTTTATTCACAATTTGTTTTTGGAATCCGGTTGTATTGCTATCATTTTTGGCTAAACAAATTAGACTGTTTGACTGTGTAAATGTATCACTACATGCTCATGATGTGTAAAATGAAACAACTTGAAGGTTTTAATGCAATGCTGCTTTCCTGCTTATCTCTAAATCTAATCCTGTTAATATTGCCTGAAGATTGACAAGATATTGTAACGATGCATTTCATCATCAGCAACACTGAGCAAAGATATTTTCAGAGTTTAGAAGAAGCAAACTGCAAGCTTCTGCAAAAGTGAATCTACAAAATGCTTGAAATGAGCAAGTTCTAAATCCTTGCAATGAAACCCTGCAATAAAATATTTGTCCTCAAAGATTTATGCTCAAGCACAAAATGGAGTGAGAAAAGTCAATCGCAGTAATCATTACACTTAACTTTAATGGCCCAGCTCTTTAAATCAGCGTAAAGTACTTTGTAATGAACTTCTGAGGTTAAAACGCAAGCCGTCCAGCCTGCAGGGATAGGGGGACGTTTCTGAGAAGATAAAGTAAAATGGAGAAAGAAAAAACTTGTTCAATTCCTTCAGCAAAGTCCTTCACAAAAGGACTCAATAAGGGATTGAAGAGCTGGGGGGAGATAGGGGGAGGCGAGTAGAAGGACACTGTCATTTCTGCCCTCTCATCTTGCCTCTGATCCAGTCTCCTCTCCAGCAAACACGCAGAGAAAATCTCTCATGTTGCTTAGCTATGCGTGTCTGCGAGGGCTCTCAGCCTTTCTGCACAGCACAGTTGACTCTATACCATCACACAGCACAAGAATATAATCTCTGAGAGAGGATAGAAGAGCCTGGCTCCAAAATGTAATCTAGTTCACAATGCTTGGGGAGAGACTGTAAGAGGAGGCACAAGGGGACTACTGAATGTAAGGAACAAACTGGTCAATACAGATGTGAACGTTGTTCTTTAGAAGTTTTGCTTTTTAAGTTACCAGACCTGGCAGTAAGAAAGGAGGACTTCCAGACATGAATGTGATGGGCATTTAAAGTAGCTATAAAGGCTGAATGAATGAAAGTAGAATTTTTTCCACAACTACTTAAAACCAGAGGTTTTACTGAAATACTGAAATATCGAAATATATAGAAAATGTTTTTGTATATATCTGAATATTTCCTACCAGTACTCCTTACACTGATACATGACATTAAATGGCTAATGAATAAACAAGTTGAAGAACAAAAACCCCAGTTCTTAGTGTAAAATTGTTTCTGTCAATTTATTGTAGGTTTAAACTAGATTTTGCCAGCATACTTCATATACCTACCATGTGAACAAAAACCGAATGGTTCAGAAATGGCTTTTTAAGTACTTGACTTAGATTGTTTTAAGGCTGTAAAGGTTATAAAGTCTTTGCATGTTATATTTAACCTTTTCATACATATTGCTCACTATAGTAGACAGCTATTTATAACTCATTAGCTTCTAAATGCATGGGTTTAAATGTTACCGCCTTTTTAGTGGGCACTCACTATAAAACTGTAGCTCACCACCTGGTGCTATGTTAAACAAATACGGCTGATGAATGGGCAGGAAGTGTGTAAATCACAAGGATTTCTGTAAAATTTCTGTAAAATTCTTCCACAGGACAGCTTCTCTGTTGGTAAGTGTAATGTAAGCACAAAAATGAACATCTAAGGAACATTATAATTTTATTGCTGAAATATTCAATTTCCATATTTTCTATTATGATTAAAGGTGTTCACTATAGTAAAACATCTTTGACATTTTTAAAACACCAAATGTTCTTCTATAGCTAGAGCTGTGTATGTTTATTTTACAGCATTCAGTTTATTATTATTTTTAAGTGCAAACTGTCCACCTAAGTGGACACATTAATTACTCTTAAATGTTTGCATTACAGAATTTTAAAAAAAAATTTTAATCCTGGGGTTTTTTTCAATAATTTGCACATGTAATGTTTAGAAGTTGATCAAAGTAGTCAAACTAACATGAAAACAATGTTTCTGGTTAGACCTCTACTCAGTCTCTGACTAATGTGATGGGCAGCCGTGGCTTGATTATTTGAGGTGTTGGCTTGGGAATGAAAAGGCAATGGTTTGATCCCCTGAACCAGCAGGACATGGCTGAAGAACTCTTTCGCACTAATCCCCAATGGCTCCCTGGGCACTTTGGTGATGGTGGGGCTGCCCATCACATGCACACTAACCCTTAGTGTATATGTGCTATATGTGCTCACTAATAATAAAGGTGGATGTCAAATTCCTAGTTGTGAAAGATTTGGCTCTTCCTTCTGCTGCAATTCTCCACTTTTTTCCTCCATATCTGGATCAGTTCCAATGGAATTAAGATGAATGCAAGATAAAGAGAATAGACAAGGTTTTATAATAAAATACCAGTGCATAAAATCTGACTCAAAGGAGCCAATCAAAAAGCATACAAAAAACCCTAAGGACAGTAGATACTGAGCAATAAAATAGACTACAGTTGCCGCATTGTACAAGACTTTGTAAAGAGATTCTATAGGGTTTAATTCAGTGTTGTGATACTGAATGTCAGTGATAAAATATGATTTGACTTTGGTGTTACAACATTTAAATTTGCATTTACACTAAAAAGCCAATTCACACTGGGCATGTTTCTAAAGATGGTTTTAGTTATCTATCTGATGGAGCTGATATGTTTCCATTTTCAACTGTGTTTCAGGCTACACTGGCTGTGCTATCTGTGCCAACCTACTTTGTTTTTTATAAACTGTGTCTATTTTCCAAAAGATAAAGATAAAGATCTTCCACCCGAATAATACCTGTACTGTGCTGGTCCTGTAGGTGTCCTGGCCATTAAAGAATAGGGTGAAAGGAGGATAACAAAGTATACAGATAAACAGTTGGACTACAGTCTGTAACTGTAGAACTACAAAGTGCACCTGTATGATCAGTGGAGCTGATCAAATGGACAGTGAGTGTAGATACAAGGCATGTGTACCTAATGAAGTGGCCAGTGTGTGTATACCTACAGTTAAACCACCACTCTACTTCTATATTTTTTTAAATTCAACTAGTATTTATAGCTGTTTTTAAAGCACCAGTGTGACCAGTTTGATTTGTGAATCTGTCTTTGGATCTATTCCAAGCAAGTTTCATCTGGGCACATTCTACATCCAAGCATCTGAGTCTGAAAATGGGGCACCTTCATTATCTGAAACTTGGCATGAAGAATGAATGAGCAGTGAGCTGCCTGTTTAAGGTCAGTGCACCACTGTCTGGGTGAATGGACCTGACAGATACCAGCAGGTAAAGAGCACCATGGAGAGGAGAGAGATTAATCAGTGATTTACACATCTTGTGTGACACACATGGACAAACGCATAAAATAAACATGTTCTCTCCTGAGCCTGCAAACCATGATCAACAAATGTGTCAGGCAGTGTTTATTCCAGATCAGCACACACAGGTTCATTCAACTATTACCATCCAGTGTGGCCTTTTATATAAAAAAAAACTGGAGTGTGAGGTGAGCACTTATGCAACAGCAAGCTGGTATTCATGCAGTGAAGTTTAAAAGGTGTGGACAGTCTATAAAGACAGAATAAGAGAAAGAGTGAAGGAGAAAGAGAGAGTAGACTTGCAGTAAAGCTCAACTGTCTGTTCTGGACTCTACTGGACCATTACTTGTCTACCGGTCTGTCGTTTCTGCTCAAGTATGTCTTGTTTCAACGTTGAGTGGGGCGAACGTATACCATAGTTAAGTTCAGTGAAGCACGAATAGGAGGTTAGAGAGATACACGAGTCCGTCCTGGTTACAGAGCAGAGGGTAGACTAAGTGCAATAAGAATGCAAGGAGCCAAGAGACATGCTGTATTACTGTGGTATTGCCATTCTGAGTGCTTTGTCCCTTGTGTTCTGCTATAAATGGCTTAAAAGCAGTTTATAGATGTATACATAATTACAGGCTATTGGTGGTATTACACAGTATCAAAACATACAGTGACATCAAATTATTAGAACGCCATGAATTACAGTGTTCATTGAAATTCACAATTTAATTCAAACATATTTTATACTCATTGTATGCAAAGTGACAGTTCAAGGTTTTGCTTTGTTTTACTTTTGATCAGCATAGCTTATAACCATCCAGAATCTCAAATTAAAAAAGCTTGAAATCTGTCACTTTTCATAATAAATAATCATACTATTATTAATAAATTAATAATAAGATTATAATAAAATTAATATAAGTAATAATTATATATATATATATATATATATATATATATATATATATATATATATATATATATATATATATATATAT
>BRDA01090077.1:27540-75445 GCA_036984385.1 Crenuchus spilurus
AATTTCATTTTTTTATATATATGTCACAAGATTCTATTTTGAAAGATGAAATAGCATGTGATACCAAATAAATAAATGTTCCAAACAGTGCGCTTTGGAGCACATGATGTACCAGCATTATTTCCATAAAGAACATCTCAACAGATGCAAACACAAAAGAACTTTTCAACTTAATCTTTATTTGTCCTAAAGTTTATCTGTAAAGTTTATTTTAAATCAAGGGTTTTTCTGTTCTTTTCTCGGTGCACAGAAAAGCCCTGAAAACATTGTTCATGTGAAGTGATTTAACAGCAGATGGGGATCTGCTGGAGTATTCATTCAAAGAAAGAAATAATTGCAAAATTTTTGGGGAACAAAAAGTGTATTTTACGGTGTTTGTCTTTTGAGTTCTTTTATTTTTTTTTTACTTTAAATTTAGGCAATATGTGTATCCTCTGACAGGGTTTTCAAATGAGAAGATTTATACTTTTCATCATGGTAAATGCATGGTTTACTCATTTACACTCAATCTTTTTGAATTTGAATTCATTTAATTAATGTATTTATTTTTTATCAACAGTGGAGGGTTGAAGGCAGGATGTAACTTCAAGCAGGTGGGATATTTATTTAACCCTCTGGACTCTGAGGGGGTTTTCAGACACTCTGATGTACGTAGTCTGACATGCCCTGACTTTTTACAAATTACATCCATCTAAAATTATTTGTTATTAGTGAAACCCAGACTTTTCTTCAGCACAAACTCACCAACAAGTGTCAAAAGAGTAAGAGTATCATAAATCTATATTTTGATTAAATCTGCTCTAAGCTTAGACTTTCCAAAAATGTATTCAGATGTGCTGATATATTGTGAAAACACACTCTAAACATTTATAGCCAAGACTTTTGAGCTCTGAACTGTGAATAATCAGAGGTGTCTGCTTCACATTGGTCATTACAGGTTTTAGAAATTGAATGTGGTTTTATTCATAAAGTTTAACAAATGGGATTTGACATGTGTTTCACTGAGTCACTCATTCCTACACTGAATATTCATGAGATGAACACTCAGGTGAGAGGTTTTTGTTAAGGTTAACGCTCTTTGTTTATAGAGACCAAACAGGCATTTTCACACATTTCTTGGCTGCTAATCCTCCACTGGCATGTTCCAAATTACCATGTTGTTATCATATGAATGGCAGATCACATGAACGAGCGGGAAATAAAAGCCTTGTGCTCTGAGTCATGCTGAAAAATCTGCCTCTGGTTATTTATGCTTCTCTCACAAAAATCTAAAAATATATTTCAATTCAACCTATGTATATGTGATAAATAGACCCTTTAAGGTTTCTGGGGTATGTTTTTGTTCTAGGATAAAATCTCACAGTATATATATATAAGTGTTTTTGTAGAATTTAAATTTTATCTCACCCGAGGGATCTCGGACAAATCAATCAAAACAAAACTAAAACAAAGCCAAGACTAAATGGTCATTGTGACACTTGCTCACACATTAACTCATATATCAGATGAGGAAAGTGCAGGGAAAATATCCAGGGTACAATCAGGAAACAAAAGACCAGGCTGTGAGATGAGACACAGCTGAAGACAATGACAAAAGGCATGACTAGGGTGGGGCAGAGACAGAGAGGTAAACACAAGAGCACATGAACCAATAGGTAAACAAAAACACATGGACATTGGGAAAATGGAGCAAGGCACAAACAGAGACAAAACAGACCTGAAAAGAAACTAGAATGTGACTAAAACCTTAATTATTAATTTAGTCATACTTTACCATAAGGGTGACAAATGATATTAAGAATTATTCATTCGTTGATCAGTTTTGGGAAGAATTTATGAGACAACCTGCCATGTTTGTCAGAAGTCTTAATTGTTACTATTTCAACCTTCACTGAGTGCTAAAATGAGAATTTAAGTCAGGTTCTGATTGGCTAATAAATACATAAAGACTTTATTTCACATGAACATGAGTTGTATGAGGATCAAGAGTGAATGGTTAAATAGAACTACGTTGTGTGATCTCAGATTCCAATGAATGTATAATGATTATTATCAGAAATTAGCCATTAATTGAAACATTACTTAACCAGTTAATAATGAGTAATTGAGTTAATGGATGAACCTTTATTAGCAAAGAAGTACAGTTCTATGTATTTATTTGTATTGATGGTAAAATTTATGTATGTATTTATATTTAGCCACACTAAGTGACTCATTATTTCATTAATCCTTTCATGCACATATATATATATATATATATATATATATATATATTATACAATCCAGACCTTATTGGGCAAATCTTTCAAAGCATCACTTTAACTGTAAAAAATTGTCCAGAATTTGTGGACACCATGGAAAGATTTAAAATAGTAATATGTCCACTTCTGTATAATTACATTAGAACAAAATATTTAATCGGATTCTTTTGCAATGTTTGATTCTGAGACAGCGAGCAGCTGTTTTTTGGTGAATGACAAATGCTCAGAGGATGATGAAAAATCATGTTTGACAGTGACATTATCAAAAGCATCCTAATTTCTATCATACTGATGTTCCATTTCTGTACTGTTGTTTTGCAAAACATGAGACAGAGACAAGGGCACATCCATGTGCATCCAGGCTTAAGTGAATGAGTTAATAACATGCTGATATGGAGGCAGGGGAAAGGTATAATCAATTCTGCGAATAATATCCTTGAGGGACCTTGTGTGTAATTGGAGTTTACTGCCGACTATTTCAGTGACAGTTACTGACTCACTGGAAGTGCACCATGATCTTCAGACAAACATCTGAGGAAGTCTGAAAAACATTTTAGTTATAATAGCACATTTTAGAGAAAGCATCTTTGTCCTTCTGTGACAGATGGGTTCTTCTGGATGGGAGCACTTCTGGTTCCTGAAAGAATATTTCAATTTATTTATTAATGTTTTTTTGCAAGCTAAATTTTTTCAACAGTAAATAAAGTCCACATGATGCTATATTGGTTAAGTTTCTTTATCAATTAAATCTATCACACTTAATGTCTCAGCAGTGATGGATTCTGAGACTTTGATGATGTCCTCTTTAATAATTCAGATTCTCCCCCCAGAGTAGTTATAAATGTATGACCATGAGCAAAATATCTCAGTATTTGGAGGTTTTTTGTGTGATACTATATTTTCTATCACAGTATAAAAGTAATGTAAGACATTCCAGCAGTCATAGCAATGTACATCACTGAAGTCAAGCATGTCTTGGTCTGGGTAGTTTGAACTCCTTATGTGTCTGCTGAAAGTAGTGTTGGTGAACAACACGAGATACAACTCCTGTGTTCTGTATGTAACACTGTCGAGTTACGGTGTCACTTTACTGTATAAATGGTGCCATATATCAGATAAGACATAAAACCAAAGTCCATATTCACTAATATCAGAAAACATCCCTGCTCATTTCCTCTAAGAGTAGGGATGTAAGCCTGATGTTCTGGGAAAGTTTCCCACTTTTAATCATTTCCATCTTCAAAAACCAGCTTAGTCTCCTCTCATCTCTCTGCATGGGCTCAGTGTTCTGGTGTGGTCTGCCTATCCTTGAGTCATCCAAGTGGATGCTAACCATTAGTGGTGGATGAGGTGACACCCTAATATCTGTCCCAAATGTCAAAATGCTCGAGAGTCTACAAGAGTGCTGCAGAAATGTAACTCTGAGCAAAGCTACTTGCAATAGTTTTTGATTGCAGATCCAAGAATATTCCGAAATAAATTTGCTATCAGGGTTTATTATTAATGGTTTTAAACAGAGGAACATTAAAAGGCTACTGATGTCTGAAGCCATGACCCTATGTGGTTATGGTAATTGATGGATGGATGGATGGCTGGATGAAACATGTTTCTAATCACATCTTTTCTTGTCCAAGAATACATTTTGTAACACATAACTAAACAAAAATTAATGCTATTAAACTTAATTACATCAAAAATCCAAGCTAAGAAGCATTTAGGAATTATAAGAATGTCTGTGTTTGATAAAATCAAAAACAGATACTCGCACAGTTGAGCAGTATCATGATGCATCAGCATTCTGCTCCACCCTCAGCATTTACTCAGCGTTTTCAGACTTTCAGCTGCCTAAAAGATGCAGCCAAACGTCAGTTGAGAGTGACAGCTTTTAGTTTGGAACAAAAATAAACATCCCCAAAACTCTGACAAGCGTGTAATGAGCAAGCAGCCAGCAGACACTGCAAACCGCTTATCACTGTGTGAACACAAACACATTAGCATTCACCCCCTTTCTCCCCTTCCCAAAAGCAAGGAGGGGGTGATGATTAGAGTGGGGGAGAGTAGCCTAGCAGGGCGATCTGCACTCTTTTCCCAAGGGCGTTTTTAAAAACACAGTTGGACAGAGCCTCCAGGGAAGTGTGAAGGGCAGTGGAACTCATGAGGGATCACAACACTGTGCAGTATCTACTTCCATCACTCCAGACACTGCGTCAGCTTCAGTTGATTTCCCCCTTGCTAAATTGGCCTTTCGAAGGAGTAGCCTAGAGGAGTGAGTGGTAGGCTTTGAATAGTTGCGTTAAAAGCAGGAACTTTTCTTGCAGTTATTTAGGACCCCTTCTGAGCCACAAGGGACTTTTGGAAAGTTTTGACAGAAAAATCTGTTAAAAAAGCAGAAGTGACATTTATTTCAGGCTAAAAACAGAATATCATGAAAAATTTTGTTTGCATAATTTAGCTCAAAAAGATAAACAAATATGTTTTATACATTACACGTAAAGTAACATCAATTTCAAGCCCTTTTTTATTTTAATGTTGATAGTGTTTTGATGGAAATTTACTCAAACTGGAAATGAAATATTTTTTAAAATGAGATTCAGGATTTCTGATGATTTCTTTTATGAGCTATAAGTCACACTGATCATCATTAAAATAAAAAAACTTGAAATTTGTCACTTTATGTGTAATAAACATAAAATATGAAAATATTAAAATGTGCTCTTTTTAATTACATTTGGAACTTCATGATATTAAAAAAAATTATGTGGCACTGTTAGACAATAACCTTTATTTTAGGTTTTGTATTATTATTATTATTATTATTATTATTATTATTATTATTATTATTATTATTATTATTATTATTCAAATGAAGTATTAATGAAAATTAAGTATTCATTCATCATTTTCCCTTGGTCCATAAAGTGTATGATTTTTGATGGTGGCTGCCCTATAGAATATGGCTTAGGACCCTCAAAAATGGGCCTGACTGACAGCTAATTCTTTTATATGAGATGTCTTTTGCCTCCAGCAGCATAATAAAGTTTTAATCTAAATTCTGATCTCTTTCACTTCCCATTAGCTGACCCTGTTCATATCCCCTGTGGTCCAAGAATGGAGCTAATTGACAATAATAAGATGTCAACTGCATACATCAGCACTGCCAATACATACAGAATATGATATAAAACGCACAGCATGACATAAATCTATAAAGCAATTATTCATAAGGCTAACTAACAGGCCCAGAAAACCTTATGCCATTCTCAGGAAGTCCCAGGAAGGTATGACCCTTGTCCTACTTTTTCTTCTTCTTTTTTTTTTTTTTTTGAAAATGTTATTAAAAGAAAGTGTCAATCATTTCCTCACTGCTATCAATCCACTAGTGACAGAAAACCATCAAGTTTCATTAACTTGGCACACTTTCCACTAGCCTAATTGAAGCATGGCAACATGTGGCAACATTAGCAGATTCATGAGATGCAGCCGTAGCAACGAGAGCTCAGGAGAGTATTAATCCTAAAGTGAACTGGCCCCAGCTCTCTCCTCAGATCTGGGTGTGCTAATAACTGATTAGCCGTGCAGCACAGGAAGATAGCATTGCCCGGAGGAAGGCTCGGTTAACATCCCGCTGAGCGCTAAAGAGTGTCTACGGTTAGGCACATTTGATTCAACTACATGAAAGCATCACAGTATGAGCTCACATTCATTAAGCCAAAATGGTAAAATTTAAAGCAGAAAGAAACAGCAAAGCCTTGTTTCTTTTTTTATTACCATGTGTGAGCATTACAGAGATTAAATATTTGTTTTTGGTTTGTGTGTTAATGTGTGTAGTGTAATTAATGTTTTTTTTTCTTCCTGCAAGCTACTTTCAAATGTCTTTCTGTCATATCACATTCACTGATAAAGTATATATTATTATACAGTCATGGTACCACTATAAAAAAATAAAATAGTGTCCAAAAAAATCATTTTTAAGAAGAGGTACTTTTCATTGATCCCTTGGGGAAATTTCTCTCCATTTTAGCCTCCCTGAGTAAATACACACAAACACACACAGTACACACACAAGAGGCCAGTAAACACAGTGGGCAGCCATGTGCAGTGTCCAGACAGCAGATAGGACTTAGGTACCTTGCTCAATGCCACTTCAGTTGCCCTTTCCAGTTTATGGAGTCAAACTATTGACCTTTCAATCCAAAGCCCACTTCTCTAAACTGTAGGCCATGGTTGCCTATTTCAAACTCATTCAGTGTCATGCTGACATATATTAGGACAGCTGTGATTACCTTTGACACTCAAACTGTGGTTGAATCCCAGCCATGTGCAACGTTATAGGGGGTGGAAGAGAAGGAAAGAAGCTGTGGGATCAAAATGACAGGTATTTACGGGAAGCTGTGAGATCAAAACGACGGATGGTGACAAGACTGCTATATACATACAGGGGTTAGACAATGAAAGTGAAACAGCTGTCATGTTAGTGTGGGAGGTTTCATGGCTAAATTGGACCAGTCTGGTGGCCAATCTTCATTAATGTCACATTGCACCAGTAAGAGCAGAGTGTGAAGGTTCAGTTAGCAGGTAAGAGCACAGTTATATAGTATATTACAATGCACACAACATTATGGTGACATACCAGAGTTCAAAAGAGGACAAATTGTTGGTGAACGTCTTGCTGGCGCATCTGTGACTTTGTGTCTAAATATTATTGAGCCACTTTGGGGTGTTTTGGAGGAGCGAGTCAGGAAACAGTTTCCTCCACCAGCATCACGTAGTGACCTGAGCACTATCCTGCAAGAAGAATGGCTTAAAATCCCTCTGACCACTGTGCAGGACTTGTATATGTCATTCTCAAGATGAATTGACGCTGTATTGGCCACAAAAGGAGGCCCAACACCTACTAATAAATTATTGTGGTCTAAAACCAGGTGTTTCAATTTCATTGTCTAACCCCTGTACATACATACATACATTGAATGAGCAACTAGACAGATAACATGAGGGAAGGTTAAATTGTGTAATCGCAAGGGAAATGGACATGCGTGAAGGATGTAAGAGACAGGTTTAACATATTAAAGAGATATGACAATGAGACGAAGGCGGAGCTAAGGGCATGACTGAGGCAGGAGTGTGTCAGAGCCCACTCCCAACGCGTGCATCCCAAAGCTGAGCTGAGCAGGGGGCGTGGCCACCGTTGCTGGCTGAAGAGGGAGTGAGGCCTCTGATGCATGCCGGAGCATGAGTGAAGCCACCTTGACTGGCTGGAGTGAGAGTGAGACCTCTTCAGCAGGCTGGAACGTGGTAGTGAGCTCTGCTTTCCTGCCCGCAATCCTGCACTCTCTTGCTCTTCTTGTCACTGAAGCAGGTGAGCTTGAGCATCTGAGTGAAGAAGTTTGAGGCATTCAAGGAACAAGGCAGGATCTATCTCCATCTCCTCTTCCGAGTCCCCGAGCTCTTCCTGCTGCACTGCTTCCATGGTGGGAGCGAACCTAACAGCTCCCACACTTACGGGCGACAGCTAGCTCCTGCATTTAATACAAGCATGAAAATGTGAACACAGCATTAGCCTTTTCTATTGATTATGCTGGAGCTACTCATACAGCTGGTAATAAAGTAACTTGTATTAAAATGTGAAAAGTTAATATGACAAAAAAACAGAAAGAGAAAGAGAGAACATTGCAATCTTGAACCATAAGCCCTGGAGCTCTAATGTAATATTAATGCTTTTAAAGGTAGACATCTGTTTAATTAACCTTTACTTGTCATGATCAACTGTTATAGTACACTGGAAGTTAAACATGAGCTGGGATGAGTATCAAGAACCAGTTCTAAATTGAATCAGCTCCTGACTGGTCAGTAGTGAAATTTCAATAAGCTCATAAACCAACACTGCTATCAGTATTTATAAAATATTACTTCATTCTAATATAGCTGGCATTTTCATCCTCAGTGCAGCCTCCCAGCCCCGATGCTGATGGGATTTGGCAAAGTAAAAACATGATTGTCTTGACCTTGTTCAGTCAAGGTTACACTTGTTCCAGTGTTCACTTTCTAAAATTTTCAATTTTATATACAATTTCAATAAATTTTATATGATTGTATACATATACAATATTTTATGAAAACTAATAAATAAGGTATAAGCAAGATTCCAGTTTGTGGGCCAGTCTTGTGCAGAGACTGAGCTGTTACTTCTTTGCTGAAAAGCACTCTTCAGTGGAAAAGCTAAATAAGAAAAAAACACTTGCCAGTCTAACCAGTTTTATATGTGTGTGAAGGAGGGGCTACTTAACATTATGTGCTGGGTTTCTGTGTCAGTGAATAAACTGAAAGGCAGAATTGACCACAAAGCAAACTGGACACTGATTAAGTTACAGAACTTTCATTAAAGTTGTTAGAAATGAAAACAGGGTGAGGAGGAAGGACTGGATGAGGTGGTTCAGACTTCTGATAAGGATGCCTCTTGGACACTTTCTGGTGAGATGTCCTGGGCATGGCCAACTGGGAGGAGACCTTGTGGAAAATACTGGAAAAATTGTATCTCTCACCTGTCCTGGGAACACATTGGAATCCTCCCACATGAGGAAGGAGAGGTGGCTGAGGAGAGGGAGGTCTGGCTTACTTTGCTTGGGTTGCTACCCGGATGGATGGATGGATGGATGGATGGATGGATGGATGGATGGATGGAATGAAATGCTAAATAACTGTTGTAGGATAAAATATATCATAGAGCTAATCAAACCAATAACATTGTTTAAAATTTCTTAAAATTGCTCTCTCTTTCATTCCTGGTGAAACAGAATTGTGTTGATTACAGTAGAGTTTATCAATTTTAAAGACTGAATACTTCAAAAAGTCAAAATTTCACTATATGAAGAGTATCAATCACTGTCACTCTGAATCTCACTAGGAACAGATACCTATGATTTTAGATATTGTTGTAACCCAAGTAGGGCAGAGATGAGATAACAGGGTGCAGGGGGATGAATTCCACACGCGAAGGTTTTTTTTTAAACAGAACAAAACCAGAATTTAAATGTTGTGAATTGACACAGTACAAAACATCCATGTGATACAGAGTTCTAACAATAACACACATAATCTACATTCATATTAAGACTCACATATACCTTCACATTCATTCAATAACAGACAAAGACAATGACAAACAGAGGAGACATATAGGGGCTGTGATTGGAAACAAACGGGGGAACAGACCTGAACAATGAAGTAACATCACAGGGGGGTGGAGACAATAACATCAGATGGACATGTGGTGGAGAAAAACACAGGCACCAAGAATGACAGAGACAGAGAGACATGCAAGACCCAGGTGGGGGTGCGACAGATATTTAAAACTAAGGAACTGTCTAATGATCAGTGTTAAAGATTCACCTCACTGCCCTAATGTAGATGAAAGATAATTACGAATAACATTGTAGAAAATGTAGTAAGCAGAGAGAATGTGATTTGTTTTACAAAGTATGTTAATGAATTTCATCCATATTTCATCCAAATGCTTTGCTTTAAAAAGAAAATATGGATTTTCAATTTTTTTCATTTTGTATTGACAATATATGACTTAAAAACCCAGATATTCAAATGTAACAGAAAGTACTTAGATTATATTTCTTTGAGTTAATCGTGGCCAGGGCCAGTGCTCCACATATGTGGACTATGCACTGCACGTGGGGCCTTCATTTGGGGAGGGGGGCACCATATAAAACTTTATTGTGCAATGGCCCTGCTCATGATGGACTTTGATCTCATGGGGGAGAGTGGTGTGTGGCAGAGGGAGGTAGGATGGGGACACACAAAGCATTTGTGCTTAGGGCACTCAGATGCCTAGCACCAGTACTGGTCGTGGCACTGGGTTACACAGTCATTTTTAAATTTTTTAAATAACTCTCCCAATCTAGATATCGTAGTCATTACTTGCCTTGTTATGGTGAGCATTAATAGAGGCTAATGTTCATGACCAGACCTCTTTTCTTTTTTTCCTCTAGTGCTTTGACCCTTGTTAGCTTTTCACACTGACCTTCTAATAGCCCTTCCACCCGACTACCACATATCCAAACTATTAAATATGTGTTCTTCCTCCTCCATAATCTTCTCCTTAGCCTTGTGCACTCCCTCTCCTCTCTTTAGCCTGTCTTACACCCCCCCATCCCTCCTTTAGCTGCCAGTGGGCCATGCCTGTGTGGCTGTGTGATGAATAGGCGTGGGCTCTGGAGACTGAACACAATGAGAGAGATTTAAGTGGCTAACGCCACCTCAGCTGTTCAGCACCAGGCTGAGGGACAGAGGGCAGCGCGTGCCGAGCAGCCACAGCATGAAATGATAAATAACAACAGATGAGGAGGAAAAGGCAAGAGTGGGGGATGAAGGAGTGTAGCCGTGCATTGAGGGAAGAGGCTGTTAGCAAAGGAGCCACTTTCTGTCTGTTTGCCCTCCCTCATATCTCCAGAGAGCTAAGTTCTCCTACGCAGCATTATTGATGTAACACAAACAGGAGAGCAGCACAGCAATGAAGACATTGGGGAGAGAGAGAGAGAAAGAGAGAGAGAGAGAGAGAGAGAGAGAGGGACGGAGAGAGAGAGGGACAGAGAGAGAGAGAGACAGAGGGAGGGACGGAGAGAGGGACACAGAGAGAGAGAGAGAGAGAGAGAGAGACAGGGAGAGAGAGAGAGAGACAGACAGAGAGAGAGAGACAGAGAGAGACAGAGAGAGAGAGATAGAGAGAGAGAAGATAAAATTATATATGCTTTAGGATTACATAGATTTATATACTATTTGGACAAAAGTATTTGGACACATTTTCATTCATTGTTTCTTCTGAAATCAAGATAGTTAAGCTGATCCTGCTTTTGTTGTTTGTATTTACTGCCCAGAGGTTTTCCACTAGATTTTGTAGCATTGTGGTGAGGATTTGATTGCATTCAGGACAAGAGTGTTTGTGAGGTCAGAATGTTGGATGATCATCACCACACCTGATACCCAACTCATCCCAAAAGTATTGGATGAACCTCCATCATTCCAGAGAACACTGCTCCACAGCTCAATGCTAGGGGTTTTGTATCCCTCTAGCCCACACCTGGCATTAGATGGTGTCAATAGATTCATGTTTATCTACTCTAGAGTCTTAGTCTGTGGCAGTTCTTTTCTACAGGGAATAGACAAGCTGTGTGTGCAATTGCACATCTGTGTCAGCAACAGATGTGTTCATTAGAGGGGGTGTCCACAAACATTTTGACATACAGTGTATCTTCCTAAATAACAAGAATAACCAAGTCCCTTCAGTCTTGTTGATGACTAAATGTCAAACTGGCCCCATCTATTAACAAATAAAATATATAAGATTAAAAGTAATCTTAATAATTTCAGACTCTCCCTCTACTCAACATATCCAATGCTTTAAGGTGCTGTATCCAGTATTTTTAGTACATGTACTATCCCCAACATGTACTAAAAACACCAATTTACAACCTCTCTTTATACCTCAGAATTAAAATGGCTGTGTTTGTTACTGCACCTTTAAGACTGATATATGCAAATTAAGTCTGCTCTGTCTGGTTGTCCTTCATTATGCCTCATTCAGAAAGCAGTCTGGACTGAAACACTGACCATAGCTTCATCATTAATAAGTAGATCTACATTGTTTGAATAGAACGATATATGTAAAAACATTTTTTTGTGACATCACAAAAAATATGGAATAAAAAATTCATGATTGGATTGTTTTGACTATAGTGTGAATGACAGTTTTGAGACTTCAAGTCCATGCTGATGTATTGTAGTAATAATAATATAAAATCAATAGCAACAAAGCTATGTATACTCTTGTCCTACATCAATCAGTATTGACTACATCACTGAAAAATCAAACATCATCAAGAGATTTAAAAAAAATTATGAGAAAATCAAGTCTTGAACTTTGCTTCATCTAAAAAATAGAAACAATTTTCCACAGTATCTAACAATACCAATCCATAAAAAAGAAAAATCTGTCAGATAAACATGCTTTCTGTGTTAGTGCCTTTCCAGTATCAAACACTGTCAAAACATGTTTTTGTGTGAGTCTCCTTCCAGTACAGTCACACAATTGCAAATTAGTAGGAAGTCACACGAGACGAGTCAGTGTGAAGGGTAATTTTAGCAGTGGTAGCTTCTCTGAGGAATTCTTTCATATGAAATCCAGTGAAATCACTCTTGCTAGTTACAATAAAGGATATTGTGAGACTGGGCTGTCCTCCTATATATGCTTTGCACTATTATTATTATTATTATTATTATTTTGTGGTTTTAAATAGCAGTCAAAGTCAAAATACATGGTCATTGCAACTTCCCTTTATTCATTAGGAAGAAATAGAAAAATAAAAAATAAGTACATTAAAAAAAATCTTTAAATGCAATATATGTAAATGACCTCTGCTCTGATTGGCATTACAGAAGCACTGATTTCAAACCAGGATATTGAGTGGCATATTCAGAAACTTTCAAATTTTTTGAAATATAGAAACTCACTTTTCCATGATACGGCCCTGTAAGTCTGTCCTTTCCTGACTCAAGAGCTTCAGTGCAGCCACTGGGGAATACTCACTGTAAAGGTGGTCTGGGATGACTTTGGTACTTCAAGCAATGACCCAGTAAACTCTTTGTAGACTTGAGGCAAGAAAAACACAACATATGTTTGCTAATTTGCTGATGCATGACCTAATGTTGTTTTTTGCCAGACTGTTGTGCTTTCCACAAAATAGTGTTTGGCACTTTTACAAATAACGTGCTTGAATGAAGTATTTGGAAATGCTGCAGAGAGGAGATGGCACATCTTCTGACAGCCTATGTAAAAGCCTTTTAAATCAAGTGAGGCCAACAGCTACACAGCCATTTACTAAAATTGAAAACGACATCCATGGTTTTTCTGGTATGTGTGAGAATTAAACACCAACATTAATACAGCTTCTCAACACCAAATACATTCATATGACATGTCAATCTCTTTTAATGGGTTTCTAATGAGAAGTAAATCATTTATCTAAAGTTTCAGCAAAAGTAAGTCTACATAGTATATTAAAATATCATCTGATCCAGTTATACCAGCACAACACACACTAACACACCACCAACACCACCAACACCTCCTCAGTGTCACTGCAGTGCTGAGAATGTTCCACAGTCCAAATAACACCTGATCTGTGGGGGTCCTTACAATTCAACAGGATGAAAATAGAATAACAAAATATGTAGAGAAACAGATGGATTACAGTCTGTAATTGTAGAACTATCCTGATTGGCTGAGCAGACACTTCGTTATATATTTAAGTAGCCAGAAAATTACGCCCCCATTTAGATACTTGTTATTCTTTGGACAGTGACAATATATACATACAATGGATTATTTTTGATTCTTTGATTTAAAAACACACATAATGAAAGGATTTTGTAGGAAAATGCATTATAAGCCTTTTTCATGGTATGTGTGTGGATTTGTTTTTAAATCAAGAGAAAGTCATTTTGAAAGAGGTCCAGCAATGACCCTAATGGCAAGGTGTCAGTCTTATGTATTTTGAAGGTTTTACAGCAGAAATGAAAGGCTTCCACAGATTGTTTTATGACAGTGAGTTGCAGAGGTTGAAGAGGTTGCAGAGGTAAGCAAAAAATTTTCATCCACTCCTTGTCACTGAAGTGTGCTGCCAGTGGTGACTTTTTTTTATGAAAGGAATCTCTGTAGCAATCTCCCTTAACTCAAAATCCTGGCCAGGGATTTACCTCTTGATAGCTTCCTAACTTCAGTGTGTAAGAGAAGGTGGTTTGATCTGCATCCATGTCTTTGCAATGCTGTTCAAACAAACATGAGTTAAGGTTATGTGCTGTGATGTGATTAATAACTTTGATAATGTCATGGTGACATTTTTGGTTTGCCAGAATTGCTCTGTCTCACATTATGTTGCAACCTCTTTACCTGAGTGGTTAAATGAGAAAGTCTTCTAGTCTGAATCCAAGTATAGGAATCCAGCCACAATTTAACTCAAATTGAACCATAACTTATAGAAGACAGTGTTGGCTGGTTACAGTTGGGCCAGTTTTGGTGTTAGGTTGCATTTGGGCTATGACAACATTTAACATGACTGCTTAATCAAGACTAATCTTATTCTACAATATGCTCAGCATTGCCATAAATGGTCCACAACTGCCCGAATTGGACAGTATTTGGTCCGGAATCGTCTGCTATCTGGGATATTATATATACTGGGCAGCACGGTGGCTTAGTGGTTAGCACGTTCGCCTCTCAGCGCTGAGGTCTTGGGTTCGAGTCCCCATCTGAGTGGAGTTTCCATGTTCTCCCCGTGTCTGTGTGGGTTTCCTCCGGGGACTCCGGTTTCCTCCCACAGTCCAAAAACATGGAGATCAGGTGAATTGGATACTCTAAAAAAAATATAAAAAAATTACCCTGGTATGTATGAATGTGTATGTCTGTGTATGAATGTATGTATGTATGTTTGCCCAGATATGGTTGGCACTCTGTCCTGGGTGATCTCCCTAGTGCTCGATGCAGTCCTCCAGGTGGACGGTCGCTTCTGGTTGAGAGTACGCTGTGCGCAATTGGCTGCTGCTTCTCGCCTGTGTGTGGTTGAGTGTGTGTAAATGGAGTGTGTTGATTGTAAACCGTCCTTGGGTTTGAGAAAGGCGCTATATAAGTGTAACAATCATTCATTCATACTGTGTATACAGCACTATGGTATTGTTGTCACCATCCATAGATTTGTTGACCTACAGTCTATATGATGGTGATTCATTAAGTTGTAGGTTACTTTAGCATCTTCTGCTATTATATCACTTCTAATATGAACACCTAACTAGCTGTGTTAGCTTTTTAACTATAGCTTTTCCCAAAAACTTACAGCAAATAGTTTTGCCACAGACATAATATGTGACCCAGTCTAATAAAACCCAGCCAAATATTTGTTTTACATACAAGTAATAAATAAATACAAGTTATATGCATATATGGAAATAACACTGTTAAGGGAATCCTCACACAAAATTATACTTTCTGAGATATAGCAATCAAGACTTAGAATATTAAACCTCAACTCAGTTTATTTGTTTTACAAGATATTACCACATCAGAAATGCTTAAAAGTGAATCCAAACAAATCCAAATCTACCAGAGATTAATACTAAAAGACCCCGGTTACAGTCGCTCTGTTTATATCAGCTGATGAAAACTGACCTGCTTATGCTTGGTGGATGGATATATGAGCTCAAACACATTTCTTCAATGCAGAGAAGTAGTTCAGAAATCGAATGACACTAAACAAACTTGGGTATTTTTGCAGTAGAAGCAGTTCTACATCAAATATCGAGGGTCACAGAAACCCGTTTTTCTGATAAAATCTGCAAATTCAGTGAATGAGTTGCTGCACAAAAACAACTTTTTATATAAAAACATGTACTACAATACAGTAGACATTTGAGACTATTATCTTTCACTTACAGCAATAAAACCAAGTGGCTTATTTTTATGGCTAATGTTAGTGATAGGCTGAACAGTGACCCAGCGACTTTGGCCAGGTTTTCCCAGACTGTATGTTCTTCATTGATAGTGAAAGACTTCTTCACTTCAGCTATATGGATAGCTACTAAGCACAGCTCTCAGTACTGACACATTTAGTGATGTGGTGGCTCTCAGTATTTACTTCTGTTGTGCATCTCAGGGTGTGTGGATTTGATGTGGTAAAACACTTTTAAATGAATTGCTTTATTAGAAGTTGTGTCTCCACATATTTCAAACAGAGGGCTTGGGGTATGACTTTCCTGAAATAATGAAGCCATACTTTATGTACGACTCACCATATTTTATTTTGAACAAAGCCTTTTACCTCCCTTACCTCCCAAGAAATACTAAATTAATCACATGTACATTCACAGTTGCCGTCCTGTTACTGTGGGTGTGGTTGAGAGTGGAGAAAAAGGAGCAGCTTGTGCCATGTTCATTGTGACTACAAACACTGATGAAAATAACCATGTAGCCTATTATTAATTATTATTAAGCTTTTTCTGAGTCTTGTTTAAATTGCTGTCGGTAGTAGTTCCAGCCAGGTACCTATAGAGTGCACATTATCCTGACAGTACAAACAAATATAACAATGCTATTATGATTCAATTGAACACTATGAGTCACAGTTGTTATACTATGAATTATAAATGAAATATTTTAAGAAATATTTAAATAAAAATAACAACTAACTTTTTTACAATATTCTGTTTTTGATCGATCTCGCTCTCTCTCTCTCTCTCTCTCTCTCTCTCTCTCTCTCTCTCTCTCTCTCTCTCTCTCTCTCTCTCTCGCTCTCTCTCTCATATATATCATACTTTATTTCCACACATACAGTAAGCATCCAAACACCCATTTTTGTATTTCAGGAATTTCATTTCATTCCAAAAATGTTGGAAGAATGGCAAAGCATTTTCTACTTTTTAATCACAGCATTCTTTCTCACAACACTTTTCAGGTATTATTTTGCCACAGTCTTCCCCCAAACATATTTTAAGGTGTACAACAGTACGGAGCTGTTGTCACATTTTTCATTTCAAAATTTTCCAGTTCACTACAGGAAGCCCAATCCAGTACCCACATCTTCTGCAGCCATGCATTTGTAATGTGTGCAGCATATGGTTTTGCACTGTCTTGTTGAAAAATGAATGGAAGTCCCTGAAAAAGATGTCATCTTGAAAGCAGCATATGTTGCTCTGAATGATGTAAATGAAGTTGGCCAGACACAACAGGATGTAAATTGAGGTTCATAAAGTCTGCAATTAAATAAAAGATAGATATAAGAAACACTGCATTTATTTAAATATTTACTCTAAATATTTATTTTATTTTATTGCATTTTACATAATGTTCCAATTTGTGTGTGTGTGTGTGTGTGAGAGAGAGAGAGAGAGAGAGAGAGAGAGAGGGAGAGAGAGAGAGAGAGAGAGAGAGAGAGAGAGAGAGAGAGAGAGAGAGAGAGGGAGAGATGTTCTGCACTACTGATTTAACCCTTTGTACAACAAAGAATGTAAGAACGTGGGCAGGACCATATTTACATTCCACACATTTCTAACTACATAATTTCCATATTAGCTTTGTAGCAGTTATAATAATTCATAGTACTTACTGAATAATATGCCTCAAAAGATTAATGATAGAGTAAAAAGCTTGGAGTTTAAAGGGTAAATTATTGATTTTGGCATGAATCTTTACATTAATGTATTGTAATGTATTCCCGTGTTATGTCTCTTAGCTGAACTATCTGTCACTGTGATAGCACAGAAAGGTTACAGCAAAACTGAATCTGTTCTGTAATAGTAAGTGCTAACTCCAGCATGGAGATAAAAACTTATTCTGACTGTGCTTGAACTGGAAAACAATCCCGCATATGTAATAAAGTATCAGCTGATATGAACCACCCTTTTCAAATCTGGGCACTGACCCATTTATCCTTTTTTGTATTTTATGAAGCTGTTTTACATGAATGTCATGATGTGATTACAGATCTCATTTATAAGAGCGACCTTGCGGAGATGGGTGAGCAGTCTGAGCTCAGAATGAGGAATACCCATGTGAACAGCTTTATTCTGCTTGTTATGAGGGGAAGAACCAGGTGACAATAGGCCAAGAGTAATCACAGACTCCAGAACTAATGAATACAAATAATTTAGACAGTATCCAGATGGAGAGGGGAGACCCACCGAAGTGCACAGTTTTGTCTGAATGAGGATGAATAAAGAGGCCGTATGTTATTAACCCAGAAACGTCCCACACATAATCAAACACAACAAAAGCCGACAGGTCTCAATTATCGTTTGTGTTGTTTATGTGTATTAAAACTGTACATAGTTCATCAGTTCACAGTGCAAAGAGGCAGAGATATTAATGCAGAAATGCAGAATTGGAGAGAGTCAGATGAAAGAAGAAAATGATAAAGACAAGAATGATGAAATGAGAAAAAGCTGGAGTTCAGCCAACTCTTGTTAGGAGCGAATGTAAATTATAGAAAAGCAGAGCGAGAAAGAGAAGAAACGAAAACTGTGGTGCTCAGTTTGAACTCGTGGAAAAGAAGAAAGTAAAGCAGACAAGGAAAGGAAACGAGATGAGAAGTGTGCAAGAAAGGAGACAAGCAATGAGAGTGAGCTGAGATAAAAGAGGACCAGAAGAAGAGGAGAGTCAGAAAAGTGTGTGAGGGAGAGAGGGAGAGAGAGAGGGGGACCTGAAAAAGAAAGTGTGTATGAGACTTCACTCATAAATGAATGATCACCTGTCGGGTGATTTTAGCTTTTGACAGTTTGGCTTAACTCTGATAGTTTCTAACATGAATGGCAGCAGGGAAAGACTGCACTGAGGTTTAGAGTGCCAGTTCTTTCTTTGTCTGCTCCTACTTTTTAACCTCTAAACTCTAAAGAACTCGGACAGGACCATATTTCAGTGAATCACTCATAAATAACTTACACATTAGCGTTGTATTCGTTTGAATAATTCATAGAAGTTACTGAATAACAAGCCTTAAAATGAATCACAGAATAACAAGCCCTTGAGTGCCATTAGTGCCACACATTTTTCATGTCAAAAGAAATCAAGAAACGTCTTTGTCATTATAAAAACATCAGCATATTCAATCATCCCTTAAAAAGTCACCAATTATGAAACTAGAGTGCGTACGTTGGAAGGGTAATGACCACACTGCTTAAACAGATATTTAGAACAGATTAAAAAAAGTTGTTCAAAGGTTCTTTCACTAATAGCAATGTGCCTCATTTACCAACAATTCTTAAGAAGAAATTTCTTCTTAAAAACTATTTATGCAGTTGTGATGAAGATTCTGACATTTACACACATTTTCTAATTTGGGATTTGTTCTTCAGTAACAGTAGAATCTACACCCACTCAACAGCACATTTGCACCTTTGAGTGCTGACGTTCTTGTGCAAAAACAAATTGGTTTTCTTCAATTCTGCAGACATATTATATTATAGGGTTTAATTTCCAGTTATATTTAAGAACAAATGTAAGAAAACTGGTGAATCTTCCCATGTTTATATATATAACCATGACTCAAAGAATAACTTTGCCATATAACAATAACAGATGATTTTTGGTGCTATACAAAACATTTTTAAATACGTTCTTTAAGAACCATATACAACTAGCTCTCCATCAAAGAAAAGAACAATGTTATGAAGCCAAATAACTATAATGACAATAACAGTTCTGCAAACAATTGGCTTTATTAAAGAACCATTGAAGAACCCTCTATTTTAAGAGCATACTTTTATTTTCTAAGCATATTTAATCACTGTGGACCTGGTCTGTTTTGTATTGTATATATGTACTGTACTGCATTGCATTCACTGTATTGCATTAATGATTCATGTTGAATGTTGATTCCACCAGTTGTTTGGGCACCAAATCTAATTTGTTTAAACAATACATTGAGTACTTGGCACTTTCTCCATAGCTCATTGATGCACGCCTGACATAATGAAGTATTACCGCACAGAGGAAACATCTCTAGCTAAGTTTCTGAAGTGTGAAGGGCAGATAGGAACTGATGCCAAAGAAAAGAGAAGAGGGCAGACTGAGGTAGAGAAGATGAGAGTTCATGAGCGAGGAAAGGCTAGAGGAGAAGTTACATGCATTTCATCATTGTTACCTCACTCTCCTCTGCATGTAATTGAGAGGCCTCAGTGATTATTGACTACCTGACCTATTTCTAGTGCTTCTCAAACACTACATACAACTCTGCAGGAACTTCACTCCAACCTGACACTTTCATCCAGTTCTCTTTTTAAAACCACTACACTTTATCCACACTAATCAAAAGGAACCAAAAGCATGGTCATGTTCTGCCCAGACTCTCACTTGACACAGCACTACAGCCGGTCTGAGCATGCTATCGTGCTGTTTTTGATTTATTTAGACAACATACTCATTGTTCCTGCCTTTTTTTCCCAGACATGCCTGGATTGTCCTTGTATACATCACTTTTTTACAAACATTTTATTATCTGGAACATCAGAGGCTCAGCATGTCTAGTTTAGAACTCAACCCATGAATGTTGATTTATCTCATGAGTGTGTGCTGTCTAGTTACATAAAACTGCAGTTCTTTTTATTATTCATATTTAAATTGAGCAACTTCATAAAGTATTCCCAGTGATTGAGTCACGCTGATGATTTGGATGCACTGAGTGTCTCACTATCTCTCTCATGAAAAATTAAAGGACAAATCCTCAGAACTGGAAGCCCTAGAGCATGTAAACAGGATGTAATGAAAATATTGAGTATAAGTATGTATGGGAGCGTTTACTATCTATTACTCTAATGCATTCCTTCACGGACTGAAAGTGAGACAACCTCTCACCTTCTTAAATTCTGCAATGAACATGTTGAATAATGATCTCTCACTATTATGAGGAAGCAAAATAAGGCCAGGTGTCAAATAATTTCATCTTGGCTCTGTTAGGGATGTAACAATACTTCACAAACCATGAAGCCATTTAGCTGTGGCCTAAAGTTTAGAAATGCAGGGCTTGGGACTGAAATCAGAATGGAAAATCCATGGCTGAAGTGTCCAAGAGCAAGGCACCTAACCCTTAACTGCTTCCCGGTCAATGCAACACTGCTGCTCCAGGTAATGTATGTGTGCTCACTGTCCCTTAGTGTGTGCATTTTTACTGCAAATAGGTTAAATACAGAGAAGAATTTGCCTAAAGGGTACCTCTTCTTTATCTTCAGACAACCAGCACCAATCAAAGCTGTCAATAGAGATTAATGGACAGACATCTGGGACATCCTCCTTTTGGAGAACATGCCTGTTCATCATGAACTTTTCAGAATAGCTGGCTCATTGTGCAACTGTATCTTTGTAGTGTTTATCATGCACAGTTTCAGTAATAATGTAAATAGTATACATCATCACTTCAGTATATACACCATCACATCTGTCCCAGCCATCATCAAGTTATGTTTTTTTGTGTAGATGACATGGTTAACGCCTCTTAATGATATTTTGGATTTTCTCCCATGCCTGGGCAGGTTTACTGCTGTTCCAAAACGTTTTTAAATGTTCCATGGGCAGCTGTGGCCTGCGATATGGTCTTGTGATCGTAAGGTTGCCAGGTCAATCCCCTGGTAGGTCATAACTGAAGTGGCCTTGAACAGGGCACCAAGCCCCCAAATGCTCCTTGGGCACTGTGAATAGGGGTTGTCCACTGCTTCAGGCACGTGTGTAATGTAACTGCCCTGTAATGTCTGTTCACTAGCTTCTGCGTGTGTGTGTTAAAGGCAGAGGTCATATTCCTCTGTGTGCAAGCACATTGTACAATGTGTGACTCAAAGAAATAATATCCTCTCTCAGCTTCTGTGACAGCTCCTTAGCACATTTCAGTCAACTTAAGGACTGTTATTGAGTTCTCAATGGGTTAGTTATGTTTCAGTCCAACTTGAAGATAAACAGAATAGCAGCAGATATTAAAATCAACACTTTTATATAAGGGGTTGAGTTATTTTGAAATGCCAGTTTTGACCAAATATCCTGCTGTTCTGAAACACCACATCATTTATAAATTGAATTTCTGAACCTTATCTTTCTTCTTTCTGAGGAGATGAATCATTTAAATTGTAAATTTGTCTACCAGAGAAAAATCAAGTAAAAGTGTGAAAAATTGTCCCTGCAGGTCTTAAGTATGTTATTCAAGTACACAGACTGGCATTTAGAAACAATTAGAAAGACTGAAGTTTTGTTCTGCATTTAACTACCAATCTGTTATTTTTTAATATTCCTCTCACGTTACTTCGACAGAGCTGGTGACTCTATCTACAACTCCATCTACAGGCTGAGGAACCGAGGAAAATAAAATTGCATTATGATGAGCATTTTATGACCTTTTCACTGACTTTATCTTCCTGTAAACAGCAATATGCAACTAATAATGACACTAAGGAGAAATATGAATAAAATGAATTATATAATAATCTCTTTTGCTATTTCACATTTTCACTATAAGTTGGCTTTTCCTCAAGGAAACGTACTTTATATCATACATAACAGTCTGCTAGCTCAGCTCTAGTTCTCACTATCAACTGTCTCACATCATCTGTCTGCATTTGTTTATTTATTATGTGAGAATATTAAACCAATTTTTTTTTAAATTATGAAAACATTCATTCTTCATAATTTATAATAATCATAATTTTTTTCTTGTTTTACTGTTGATCAGTATGGCTTATAAAATCAGAAATTCACAATCTTAGATAGAATATTTAATTTTAAGTTTGAGTAAATTATGTTTAAACAGTATCAACAAAATAAAAAAGCTTGAAATATGTCACTCTATGTGTAATGAATATAAAGTATAATCTAGATTTTTGTAGATGCACTTGTATATCTGTATGAAGTTCTTGTTTTGTACTACATTACTTGTAGGTATTTCACAAAGTAAGATTTCTCAGTTTAGTCAAGGAAGTCTTACATATCTTAACATATTTCACTTAAATGTAGATTTTTTTTACACATTAAGGTATTTTAAATGTATATAATGAATGTAATTTCGATATATATATATATATATATATATATATATATATATATATATATATATATATATATATATATATATAATAAAAGTTTTGAAAACACAATTTCTCCTAATGCATTAAATTCAATAAACAGTAACATGGAGAAGTGTTGTTGAAACAAAGGATGTTAACTTATTTTCAGTTACCAAATCTATAAAACAATTAAACAACAGTCACATGTTTGACGCTATGTCCTCTCTTCTTCTGTAGTGTTGTTAAGGATGTTTATAGGGCCATTCAAAATTATAGAGAAAAAGTCTCAATGCTATTGAAATTTAAATTCAAATTTAGATGAGAAATTTGTCCTTTTTCAAGCGTTTTCATTATTTTATCTCCCTGCTGTATGTCAGTAAGGCATGCCCCCTTAAGATGCCAATCAACTCACACTCTCAGAACAATTCTTTGTCATATTGACTGTGACTGAATGTCCTCAATGTCCTCTTTGTATTTGTTCATGTGTTTAATATTCTATTGTCTGGGGTTGCTGTGTAATCATCTCCACTGCTTTAATAAAACTGGCTATCCCAAGCTTCATCAATAAACTGCATTGGGGCTTGTCTCGCCAAGCGTTTATAAGAGGACAGAAGTGATTTACACTCTCCACAGCTGGGCGAGCCCACTGGGAAGGACATATGTATGACAGAAGGCTTTTATAGACCAACCAGAGACCTCCAGGTGACTCAGTGATCTTCAGAGGCATATAAAGATCAGACAGTAATTATAAAAGGACTTATACAAGGAGAGGTTAATATCACTGCCACATTCAGAGTGTTCCCACACTCCCTCCTGTGCTGAAACTTTAATGCAGATTGTAAGGAGGCCGGTGAATCTTTCTAAGCATCTTGCAGGGCTGGGGGCTAAAACCAAAGGCATTCTTCTATTTGTCTATGAGACCACTATTGTTACAGCAATTCATCACAGAGCAATAGAAAGGGAAGGATGGAAAGCTGAAATAAAGCAAAACGCTAAAACGAGCCTCATGCTGTACTTGGCAAGTGAAAATAATAGCTTAAAGCATGCCAAACATGCTTTCTCTGATGTCACCCTGCTAAGACTAGGAGCAGTGGTGACCCTTGAGCATGGTGAACAGTCACGCTGGTCTCTTGAGCTCAGAGTAGTGCTCTCTGAGGAGAAGATTAAAGGAATAAGTACAAGGCTCTGAAACACTATCAGCTCCCACAGATAGACCAGTACACTTACAGTATCACAGACTGGCCATTAACTCACCCTGAACATTCCAACTCAGTGGAATGACAGAAAATGTATGTGTGTGTGTGTGTGTGTGTGTGTGTGTGGGTGTGTGTGTGTGTGTGTTTCATTGGTACTAGGATGATGGAAAACGAAGTAATTTTGACACAGAATGTTCTATAGTAAATAGTCATTTATTGTTGCTGTTGGTGAACATTTTGGTATTTGTTTTGTGGTGTTGTTGATGTAGGTGGTAGTGGTTTGGTGGTGTTGCTGTTGCTAGCTTTGGTATTGGTGGTGGTGTTGGTTTTGGTGTCGGTGTTGCTGGTACTGGTGTTGATGTTGGTAGTGCTGGTTTTGTTGGTGCTGGTGTCAGTGGTGTTGCTGTTGTTCATTTTAATAACTTTCCTCAACAAATAAATTAAAGTATAATATTTTGTCTCATTTGTTTAACTGGGTTCTCTTTATCTACTTTTGTGAAAATGTGATGTTTTAGGTCATATTTATGCAGAAATATAGAACATTCTAAAAGGTTTACAAACTTTTAAGCACCACTGTACCTGGATTAAGTTTAGAGTTAGAGTACTTAGATTAAGATTAGAATCAGAGAACTTAGATTAAGGTTAGAGTCAGAGTACTTAGCTTAAGGTTAGCATCAGAGAACTTAGATTAATGTTAGAGTAAGAGTACTTATATTAAGGTTAGAGTCAGAGAACTTAGATTAAGGTTAGAGTCAGAGTACTTATATTAAGGTTAGAGTAAGAGAACTTAGATTAAGTTTAGAGTCAGAGAATTTAGATTAATGTTACAGTCAGAGTACTTAGATTAAGATTAGAATCAGAGAACTTATATTAAGGTTAGAGTCAGAGTACTTATATTAAGGTTAGAGTCAGAGAACTTAGATTAAGTTTAGAGTCAGAGAACTTAGATTAAGTTTAGAGTCAGAGAACTTAGATTAAGTTTAGAGTCAGAGAATTTAGATTAATGTTAGAGTCAGAGTACTTAGATTAAGATTAGAATCAGAGAACTTAGATTAAGGTTAGAGTCAGAGTACTTATATTAAGGTTTGAGTCAGAGAACTTAGATTAAGGTTAGATTCTGATAACTTAAATTAAGGTTAGAGTCAGAGTACTTAAATTAAGATTAGAATCAGAGTACTTAGATTAAGGTTAGAGTCAGAGTACTTAAATTAAGATTAGAATCAGAGAACTTAGATTAAGGTTAGAGTCAGAGTACTTATATTAAGGTTAGAGTCAGAGAACTTAGATTAAGTTTAGAGTCAGAGAACTTAGATTAATGTTAGAGTCAGAGTACTTAGATTAAGATTAGAATCAGAGAACTTAGTTTAAGGTTAGAGTCAGAGTACTTATATTAAGGTTAGAGTCAGAGAACTTATATTAATGTTAGAGTCAGAGAATTTAGATTAATATTAGAGTCAGAGTACTTAGATTAATGTTAGAATCAGAGAACTTAGATTAAGGTTAGAGTCAGAGTACTTATATAAAGGTTAGAGTCAGAGAACTTAGATTAAGTTTAGAGTCAGAGAACTTAGATTAAGGTTAGAGTCAGAGTACTTAGATTAAGATTAGAATAAGAGAATTTAGATTAAGGTTAGAGTCAGAGTACTTAGATTAAGGTTAGAGTCAGAGAACTTAGATTAAGTTTAGAGTCAGAGAACTTAGATTAAGGTTAGAGTCAGAGAACTTCGATTAAGGTTATAGTGAGAGTACCTAGACTAAGGTTAGAATTCATTGAAATATCTTACAGACAGGAATACAAGTATATGAAAAAGAGAAAATCAGCTCTCTCCAGGATAGTGCATCGTTAAATTGCAATACAGCAGCATTACAAAGCAAATTATAGAGATTTTGTAGAGATAAAAGCAGGCTTAGATGAATAGACACTGCATATTAACAATGTCCATTATTTAGTTACCTTCACCTATCACCTGTTCTGTTTACACACAAATATAATTGACCAGTGGCCTAGAAAGGCTAGGTGAGCAAATAAATACCTACATGCATTTAGAAATGATACAGAGCAGAAATGTCCTGCCCCAAACCTACTTTCTTATCTGCCCAGAAACTAATGGAGCATAAACTCATTCCAACAAAAAACAAACAAACAAAAACTCTTCTATTGCCACTTCATCCCACATAAATGTGCAGAACGTCTGAGAAACAATCACTATAAGTGTAATATAAAGTCACGTTTAGTTTTGAAATACTTTGGGAAATGTTAGAAATATGACTTTCTCTTTTGTAAATCATTATTAGACTATTATTACATTACTGTAATTGTTGCACATTATTAAAGTGGTGTGAAAATATCAAACCCCACATAGCTAAGCCAAATGTAACCAAATAGAAGCCACTTTAGAGTTTGAAGTTTATTTATTATGCTGGCAGCTTTGTGTATTTTCAATTTTTCAGTATGCTGTATGACTTAAATTGACTTTCAAAAGAGCTGAAAGTTCTCTTTTAGTTTTGTACTCTTTTAGTTTAGTGCAGAGAAGAATCTCTGCTTGGGGAATATTGAAATACAAATCTATTAGAATAGAGGAAGGAGTTTTTTGAGGTTAAGTTCTTTTCTTCTCTGTTTACATTCACTTCGTCAGGGCTGGAGGCTAAACTGTAGTTATTTTTTTTCTGCTATGCAGATAAGTGTTTGGAGGTGTTTGGCAGTCAAATGTGTCACACAGTTTAAAGGGAAAAGCACACAGTTTATGTGTCTTTCATATTCAAATGTTTGTACAAAACAGCAGTTGTGTTAATTGGTCATAGCTGTGAGAATGCCTGAGAGACAAATAGCGACAGAGAGAATGAAAAAGAGAGAGATACAGCGGGCGGGTGCAGAGGAACAGTCAGGGAGAGAGATGGGGGAAGAGGTGGAGAGAAAGAAACATGGATGGGAGAGAAGGGAGTGGAAGAGAGGAAAGAGAGAGGATGTGGGACAGGCAGAGGGGGGATGAGAGAGAGAGAGAGAGAGAGAGAGAGACCTGGAAGAGGTAGAGAAAGAGACAGGCATAGAGTCAGGGAGGGGTGGAAGGGGGAGACAAAGAGAAAGAAAGGGGGACAGAGAGGGAGAGAGATCTAGAAGGAGGAGAGAGACAGGAGGAAGAGAGAGATACTGGGAGGGACAGAGAAAGGCAGAATGGGAGAAAGATGGAGGAGAGAGAGACAGGGATAGAGTCAGGGAGATAGAAGAAGAATGTGTGGGAGAGAGCGAGAGAAAGAGGGGAGAGAGACAGAGAGAGGGAGAATGGGGAGGGACAGGGAGAGAGAGAGACAAAAAGAGAAAGCGAGAGAGGAGAAGAAGGGGAGACAGACATGGAGAGAGAGAAGGAGAGAGACAGGAGGAAGAGAGAGATACTGGGAGGGACAGAGAAAGGCAGAATGGGAGAAAGATGGAGGAGAGAGAGACAGGGATAGAGTCAGGGAGATAGAAGAAGAATGTGTGGGAGAGAGCGAGAGAAAGAGGGGAGAGAGACAGAGAGAGGGAGAATGGGGAGGGACAGGGAGAGAGAGAGACAAAAAGAGAAAGCGAGAGAGGAGAAGAAGGGGAGACAGACATGGAGAGAGAGAAGGAGAGAGACAGGAGGAAGAGAGAGATACTGGGAGGGACAGAGAAAGGCAGAATGGGAGAAAGATGGAGGAGAGAGAGACAGGGATAGAGTCAGGGAGATAGAAGGAGAATGTGTGGGAGAGAGCGAGAGAAAGAGGGGAGAGAGACAGAGAGATGAGAATGGGGAGGGACAGGGAGAGAGAGAGACAAAAAGAGAAAGCGAGAGAGGGGAAGAAGGGGAGAGGGAGAGAAGGGGAGACAGACATGGAGAGAGAGAAGGAGAGAGAAGGAGAGAGATAGTACATGATATCTTCATTAAGGTGTGTAACATATTTTCAGTTTAAAACATGTTAAGTAATGTTGTCAAATGCTTATCATGGTTGTCTTTCACTTTGTGTGATTGTGCAACATCAAAGTGCATTCTTTATCTCTGGCTATCACAGAACCATTAAGAGAACAGAGTGCATAAGACGTTCCTGCCAGCTCATCAGTTCTTGGATGTTATATAGATTATAATAATGCATATTACTGTGAACTGTCTGATGCATTTCTTGAATAATCCTAATTGAGTTGTTGTGACGTCAGAGATCTATATAGACGTCATCATGGTCAAAAAAGTAGCTTGTCTGGTGAAAACATCTTACATTAAAATGAAAATGTGTTTTTTACCAATTCATACAAGTATCTCTGAACTATATCTGTTGTGTCATTATTCATTAAACTTTGAAACAGTGTAAACAGTGAAAGATGTAGTAAAAAAGAGCTGTGAGGTTTTAATCTGACAGTGTTGATCTGATTTCCTGATTCATATAATGTACTTCTCGTGTCCTGGTTAACTCAGTGGATTGCTGGCTTGCTTGCAGTAGAGTAAGAGTTAACTTATAAATAAAACAGTGCATGCTGATCAAGTAACTCCTATAAAAAAATGACCATTCTGTCCATTTTCTGGGGCTTCTGCTTAGGTCGACCTTCTGATGCTCTTGGCTTCCAGTCATGAATGCATAAACACACCTTACTTATGGATGGATTTTCAGTACAGTCCTCTAAGGGATGTATTGAGTAGTATACACTGATCAGCCATAACATTAATACTACACACAGATGAAGTGAATAACATTGATTATCTTGCAACAATGGCACATATGAAGGTCTGGGATGTATTAGATGGTAAATGAACACTTGATTCTCATATATGGCATGTTGGATGCTAGAGAAAATAAGACCTGAGCCACTTTGACAAGGGTCAAATAGTTACAGCCAGACCACTGAAGCAAGGCTTGTGGGGTCAACAGTGATGAATATGAACCAGTAGTGACCTCCACATTCTCCAGATCTCAATCTGACTGTGCATCTGTGGGATGTGCTGGAACAAATAGGCAGATTTATGGTCACTCCGCCTTATAACCTACAGGACTTAAAGAATCTGCTACTAAATTCTTGTGCCTGATACTATAAATTCTTAAAAAGATGGTTCTTCAAGGGTTTTTTAGTAAAGAACATGGTTATATATAGTATAGACTAGAAACACTCTTAGAACCCTTTGCATGATTAAAGGGTTCTTCAGATTGATGTCTGATGTCAGAATGTGTCATATATAGAAGCTTTTTGAAAATGGTATGGGCACCTGCGCCTGGCCCCACCCTCACCTGGTTGTGTGAAGTGTGTTCGAAGAGAAGGTGGTTTTGTTTGCCCCAGGTGGGAGGTTGGGGATTGGGGTAGAGGGGTTGTTTGGCATGGGGGAAAAGAAGGCGGGAGTGTGTGTGGGGGGGGTTGTGTTTGGATGGGGCTGGAGTGGTTGTTTGCACCGGGAGAGAGGGGGGCGCCGGAGGCATTGTTTGCCCAGGGTGCTAAACAGGCTTTGACCGCTCCTGGTAACAATAGCTGAACCATTTTTGGTGCTATATAGAACTATAGAGAATTCAAAAAGATTCCACAACACACTCTACAACACACTCTACATTCACTCTTTAATCAGGCAAAGGGTTTTAAAAGTCTTCATGGGTGTCTATATCCATTTTCTTTACTGCATTACCATCTTTTTGAAGAATGTGGTGAAGGGGTTCCTCAGATTGTTGAAGAATGTACTGTAGATGGTTCTATATAGAAGCTTTTTGAAAATGGTTCTAGATAGCAACAGAAAGGGATTCCATTATTGTTACAAAGTCAAGCTTAAAATAATAGATTAACCATTTTTGGTGATACTGTAACAGGTAGAACCTGTTTAAAGTGACTTTTTTCAGTGGGTTGTCATTTTAAGAAAGTAGTACCTGTTTAAGAAAGCAGTGTCTTGCCCCTTTAAGTGCACGACTACTGCTATTGGAGCCCATGCCAGCAGGAAAATGCTTCTGGGGATACCTGTCCTTAAAATTCACCTCAGGGTGACATCTTTTTTAGCCACCATCCACCATCTGCTTCATTTTCACTCTGTCCCCCTAGATGGGATAAGTCCATGCCACCACTCCCACCTCTAACATACAACCGCAGGTAATCCAGACCATCCCAACATAGTCTGCAGCTCACCAGTCACATATGTAGATTGTAAAGGTTTGACGTGGTTTAGAACCATTTTCAAAATGCTTCTATAAAGAACCATCTACAACACATTCCTCATCAATTCACCATGCAAAGAACCTTTTCAGCTGGCAAAGGATTCCTTGAGTGTTCATAGTTCTAGATATAACCATTTTCTTTACTAAAGAATCCTTGAATCCAGTCTTTGTTAGAGTGTAGGACACATTCAGAGTTCTTGTAGAGTCTATGTCTCAGTGGCCCAGAGTTGTTTTCACAGCACACAAAGCAACAACAGCACATTAACCATATTAACATACTGGTTTTAATGTTATGGTTGACTTATTTAGGCATGGGTAGGTAAAGAGATAATGCTCAGTTTAATGAGGCTGATCGTTTATCAGATACGAGTCTAATATGAGTTTTTTAAAAAACATTCTTAGTATGTTAAGAGTGCATATTTGGGATAGCACTGATTTCTCTCTTTCTTTCTGGTTGTATTGTGTTTTAGCTACTTTGTATGCCCCTCGCATGAATAAAAGTATTCTACTGAGCCAGACAGGTCATGCTCTGTCCTCTAGTAGCATTTGCTAATTCTCTTCAGCTCATCTCCATTACAGAGTGTATTCACTGCTTCATTCAGTGCATCACAAGGTCAGGTAGTGGTCAGGATAATCAACAAATGCTAATCTGGGTTTCCAGTAACTGATTCTTTTCATTGAAAGAATGTCTAGTACATGTTTTAGACTCTTATTCACAACAAGGCTTATAATGACTTGTCTGACCTGGTGAAACAGGTGAAGATATTTGTTACTGAATGGACTATGAAGCACTTATGAAAGTTACTCTGAATAAAAGTGTCTACTAGATGTTGTATAGGGTGACCAGATCCCAGATGATAAAAAAGAGGACACCTTAGCAGCATTTTTTTTTTGTGCTTGAACATAAATTGTATTCAATTTACGATATATATTTTATTAATAATTACTAGTTACTATTAATAATATACTATTAATAGCTATGAAATTTATTCTGAATAATAAAGTAATAAAATTTATATTAATCATTAATAAAATATGAATACATTATTACATATTATTAAAAATAATAAACTGTTAAAAGCATGTAGCATAAAATGATCACCCAATCCTTTTCAGTCAACTTCACTTCAGCTCATTATCACCAATGTTACACTTATGTTTGGACTTAAAAATACGTAAAAAAAAAAAAAAACCTTAAAAAAAACCTATGTTTTAAGTAAAAATAAGCAGAAATTCTGAATTATTTTGTTAATAGTTCAACTTAGAGGCATGTAAATAGATGACTTATCACAGATTGGTAGACACACACACACAGACTCAAATGTTAATGAGTTTTAATATTAAACCTCTGATATTAAAATACGTCTAACTGACATGACACAGATAGAACAAACGCTCAACATGTAAACAACTTTCAGGTGAAAACAGATGCTGTTTGAGGGAGTGATAGTGGCGACGGCCAATCACACGTTAGCAAGAAACGGCAGAGCCAATCGGTGATCTTGTAGGCGGCCGAATGGAATAGGGAGAGAGTGAGACTAGTTTGTGAACAAAATGCTTCTTGAGTAAAACGTACGTTAGTGAAATTCTGCCCGGACATGTGTTTTAAGTCTCAAAAAGAGGACATATCCGGGTAAAAAAGGATGTCTGGTCACCCTATGTTGTATGTAAACGTAAATGTAAGCTACAGTATAGCCACAAAAAGTCTGAGAAATTAAAAATATTTCCAGTTCTATCATGAATGACCAACACCAATGTGTGCCCTTCAAAAACAAAATCAGAATCATTCAGACATGTTTCAAAGCACCATATTTGATTAAACCCTGGAGTAGTTAAAAAATAATACAGTTAGGCCTTGGTTCTCCATCCCAGTTCTGAAGACCCTATAGACTGAATATTTTTGTTTTTTCACTGATCATTTTGCCTGGTCTAACTTTTTCACTGATTATTAAGCCTTTCATTGACTGAACCACACGTATCTGAGCCTCAGAATTCTGTAGCACATGAAGCACAAGTGAGGTTGAGAAATATTGCTGTAGTTCAGAACAAGCCTGAGCTCAAGCAGACTGTGAGTCATTACTGTTGCTGCTGATTTGAGTCCACTGGATAATCACTGTCTGAAATGTGCAAGAGTAAATCATGTAGCACTTTGGCATTTATGAGTCAGTGTCATTTCAATAAGCATATGCACTTTTTAATTAGAAACTATTTGGCAAGTCATAAAGTAGTCGCTTGTGTTTGGAACAGTTTCACATTTGGCTTCTTCTAGTTAAGGAGGAAGTTGTTCAAACGGACTTTCTCCAAATTGAAATGGAGCATTGAGAAGTAAATAAACGTTATTATATCATCATCACTTCTCTATTTCCAGGGGCTCAGTATTATATTTTACATATCAGTTCACATCAGTTTCCAGTGCTGAGGTCAGTAGGATATTTAACCCATTGTAGTTAAAGTGATGTTTAGAGTGCTGAACATAGATAGCACATCATGTAAAGAGAGTTTACGCTCTTTCGGAAATCCAGGAAGAGCGATGTACTGAATGTAGCATATACTGCGGGTGAAACATGCAAGTGCAGAACCTACCACGTACAACCGGACAGAGCCAAAACTGGTGTCATCAAAGAGGAAGGTGGAACAACTTCAGGTCTGTGAATGACAAGAACATAGGTAAGTTGACCTGTTTTTATAGGTAGCTGGCGTTTGGTGATTGGATGAGACATGAGGTGACAGAATGATGCAGTTTAAGTCAGTCAGAACTTTCACTCTCTTACATTTCTTGTGAATGCAAGCCATTAAACAATGACAAGACTGTGTAGACTTTGAAGAAGCAAACATGCTAACAGTGCTTCAAATTTGAGCAAAGAGTGGCTTTTATTTCAGGATTGACTGCACATTACATTTATCAAAAGCACTTAGACCAGATCATATTAAACTGTGAACACATTTATAATTAGCAGATGCTCTTATCCACAGTGACTTGTGATTTAATTAAAGCAAAGTGAATGTAGGAGTCTTGCCTAAGGATGTTTCTATAGTGTGGTGTGCTTGCCCACATAGGCACTCCATTCCACTATGTGGCAGTGGTATCACCCACTATGCTATATCTACACCCACATATGTGACCTAAGCTGTAGATATCAGATGATTCATTGAACCAGCAAGAAAAAAGGTTTGTTACAAAACACTTTACAGTCGACGTGAAACGTGAATGCATTTTACTTCATGGTATGGCAATCAGTGGCATATTTTTTTTAGATTAAACTTTTTGCCAGTGTGATTTTGTACACAACAAAATTTGGCCTCCGCATTTAACCCATCTCTGCAGTGAACACATTAGGCTGTGAGAACATGTGCCCGAAACGGTGGGCAGACTTATTCATGGCAGCCAGGGAGCAGTTGCGTGGTTAGGTGCCTTGCTCAACGGCACTGCAGTCATGACTAGTCTGGGGATCGAACCAGCAACCTTCCGGTCACAAGATCCCTAAAAACCAAGCCACGAAATGAACTCTCTTCATTGCTAATTTGGGTGCTTGTGAACTGCTTACATTTTTACCTCTTCACTAACCATACAGAGGTACTTTGTAATTCTATAACTTTGTTAGTCACTTCAAGCTGTTCTTCAATATCCAGGACCGCTGCAGAGCAGGTGGTGGTTCATTCTCAGCCCTGCAGTGACAGTGACATGGTGGTGGTGTGTTAGTGTGTGTTGAGCTGGTAGAAGTGGATCAGACACAGCAGAGCTGCTGATATGTTTAAACACCTCAGTGTCACTGTAGTGCTTAGAATTATTCACCACCCAAATTATATTTGGTCAGGAGTTCCTGACCATTAAAGAACAGGTGAAACAAGGCTAAGAAAGTATAACAGAGAAACAGATGGACTACAGTCTGTAATAGAACTACAAAGTGCACCTACATGCTCAGTGAAGCTGATAAAATGGACAATAAGTGTAAATACAAGGTGTGTGTACTTAACAAAGTGGCCAGGAAGTGTATTGTTTAATTAATTTTGCCAGAAGAGCTGCAATGACAGGCCTTGCTGCATAATGTGCTAGTTTTGTGTAGTGTGTTCAATATTAATATTAACCAAATTGTAAGGCAAACTACATAATTAAAAATGTACATTGTAAATTGTAATTTTATATTGCACTACACAACATTATATCTGAGCAGATAAAGTAAAAATAATCCAAAGATTTTTTTAATACCTGCCTGGACAGACACTGGTAATTATTATTGGTCTACTAGAAGGAATTGTGTGTGTGTGTGTGTGTGTGTCTGGTTGTCTCTCAGCCAGCTCTGTGCTGCATGAACAATCAGCTGTGCTGCTCCTGTGAGCTGTAGATAGCAGTGTTGGCTCTCAGAAGTCACCGTCCTGCTGTTCAGTAGAATACCTGCGCATTGCTCACTGTACACTTGTTGAAAGCCATAACGAGACTCCTCTGCTCACCCTCCAAACTGCAGTCTGCTACTGCCCATGCCATTGTGTGTTATGAATAGCCGTAAGCCATCTTTGTCATGAACAAACTCCCTTTTAGCTTGGAGAAACTGACAGATGAGTCTGTGTTTTTGTTTGTGACTCATATCTGAAGGAATGCTATTAGTGAAGGTTCATTCTTCTGATGTAGAGAGACAATAGCAACTATAATGTACTTAAAGGGGGAAATTCATCTCAAAGTCTTTTAAATTTGATGCATACGTGTAATTGATGGTTTCACTATCTTTCAAATGTGTTAAAGAACAATAATGTGAGCTCATTTTTTATGCTGATGAACTGTATTCTTAGAGATGCAAATTGTGATATATTTGTTAAATAATTGTATGTCATTTAATGCTGAAAATAACAATAACAATTGCAAAAAAAGTGAGGAGCTGGCAACAACAGACCAGACCCTCTCCTGCATCTGGAGCCCCACTTTTAATGACACACACCTGGCGTTGTTTCAAGGTGAGACTCCAGGAGGTAGATAAAAGGGCTCAGTTGGACCCACATGAGAGTGAGAGCTAGCTGGACACAAGGGGAGGTCTGAGCTAGGCAAGAAAAGCCTGAGCTGCTGCTGGGTGTGAGCACACCAAGTCTTATGGACTGAGCAAATTAACTCTCTATGGACTCATCATACAACATCGGGAAAGGTTGTATAAAGTTGAGTAGCCTACTAAAGAGTGCATTTAGGATTAGTTTTATGCTGACTGTTTACGTGTTTGGTGACTGTGTGTGTAAATATATACAGTCATATCTGAACATTATGACCACCGCTGGTTTGGAATAAACTCGGCTCAAGACATCACAGATGCCATATGACAGGGTTAGTTGTATATATAAATAAGCGAGCACAAAATGATCATCATGGACAAATGATGTGATCCAACAGGCCATGATAACGGTACCGGGTGGCAGCATCTTGGAAACCAATAAGTTTGTGGGACGTTCTAGAGCTGTTGTAGTGAAGATGTACATAGAATGGATTCCTTGTACATTGAGTGCCTCCTTACAGCATAACAGTGGTGCCCCACAGGCACTTGATGACAGAGGGGAATGAAGACTCTGGCAAGTGGTGCAGAGCAATCAAGATGCCAAAGTGGACCAGGACATATGCCTCCAGATACCTTCCATCACCTAATACAGTCCAAGCCATGATATCTCACTAGTGTCATCCAAGTCATGGGAGGTTATTCCCACTATTAGGAGATCATACTATTCATATATGACTTTGTATTAGGGCGGTCCAAAATTTTCAACTTCCAAAAAATCTAAATCCGGCCCTCTTATTTTAATCTCCTGCTGGAATGAACAATATTGTGAAGTTTTTTCATAATGACTTATTGGTTATTACCAGTTTATACACACAATATAACAAAAAGTACAGAAACCAACAACAAACCTTTTTATTACCAACTAAACTGTTGAGTAAAGCTGCAATGTTCACTATGACTGACTGAGTATGTGAGTCATCAAAAGCATCAAAAACACTTGGTCTGCAATTCAAAATGTGCGATGCAATAAATATTTAATAACCAAGTATAAAAATTGAAAAATTAAATAAATATTGAGGTTACAGTAAGTAAACACAAACTAAGCAGTATTGTTTACGGTCATTGACTTTCTGTTAGTAAAAGTTACATTTACAATAAATGTGATTTCATTTGATTGAGCACTGACCACAAATATCAACTTATCTTGATAAAAAATGACACTTTTACTTTTCTAGTAGCATCAAATGGAAGAGTGGAAGAAAATAAAAATAAAAATGTAATTCATACCCTGGACCTCCCTACTATGTATATGTATGTAAATAAACCACTTTGTGTTGCTCAGACCACCTGGTCATAGTTGCAACATCTCTCCCCCAAGGGGTGTGTCACAAAAGAAAAAAATCACTAATTTTCAACTGATAGGCATATGCTTTTAAAACTAAAGCCAACAACAAGGTTCTTTGGAGAGATGCCATCCAAGAACCATTTTTGGTTCCCTAAAGGACGTTTGAATGGATGAAAACATTTCTCATCTAAATATATTAGAAATGTAAAGAACCATGAAATTTAATGATTTTATTGCAATTAAGCTACATTTTTATATCAATTTTACATCAATGAACACATGTTTGTTCCTAGAATTGCACATACAGTATAAGCAAGAAATCATTTGGGAACGTTTTATTTAAGAGTAGCCAGTTATTCTCTAAAGCTAGAATTAATTGCTTTTTAATAATTCATTATTAAAACAAGCATAAGATCAACATCAACTTCTGTGTAATTACTGAATTCATTAGCAAATTCATTAATGTGTCCATGTAGAAATTTGAGGTGGGAATTATCATGCTTGATCTAGGCCAATTCCAATAATAATACACTATTTAAACAAGGTTGAGGAACTTTGGTCCTTGAGGGCCAGAGATCAGCAGGGTTTGGTGATATTCCTGCTGAAACACACTTGATTCACCTCATTAGGTAATTGTCAGGTGTAATATTTGTATGAGTGCAGAGAAATTACCAATGTGTGCTGGATTCTGGCCCTCAGTTCCCCATCCCTGACTTATATATGTACTAAGTAAATATAGCAAAAAGGGTTTTTCTTACTTGATGCTGAAATCATATTCAATCCACAATAGCATACTGCAGCAGGACATGCAGCAGAACTCTACTGTGAGGGGTTTATTAATGTATTTGTTAAGTCTGCAGGTCTGCAGTGTCATAAGTTAAGAGGGACTGATGTTTGGAGCAGATCTCATTCATTTCTGGCTATGCCACCACTTTCCTTTCTCATTCGTTCACACTGACACCCAATGGTCTTTGGTAAACAAACAAAGATTCCGCTGCTCTAAACTTCATTCATATGTGTTTGCAGGTGACAGATTTCTGCACTTTTTCTGAGATAACTCCGCTCCTCACATTCAGAATGGCAGCACAGAAATGGAAGAGAAGAAGAAAGGGATGATGGAGTGACAGAAAGTAATTATCAAAGAAAAAATGGGAGAAAGAGAGAGAGCGAGAAGGCTTGCCTTATACCAGGTGGTGCAGATTTAATGTCCGAGTGATGAAAAATCACTCATCCCATAAATACCCGAGAAAGAGGGAAAAAAAATGAATGGATGAGATATGAAAGAGGAACAGGAAATTTTGCAGCATCTAACCATCCATGTCAGTAGAGTTCAACAGCACTGAACAGGTGTTAGAACCTGTTAAAGCACTCTAATTCTAAGGTAGTTGTGAATACAATGGCTGAATATTCCACAGAAGATACAATGGTGTCTTTTATATACCATTTACATTTGCATTTATGTTTACAGCTTTTGGCAGATGCTCTTATCCAGAGTGATGTACAAAAATGTTTTGTTTCCATTAAGAGAATTATCTCAGCTAGTACAGACAGGTTAGAGTTCAAACTACTCTTCAGTTCTGACACTGTTAGAACAAAATCATCACTAATACCTAGAGAGAACAAAAAATACACAATTGTACACAATATAAGAGCATTGCAGTGCATTACAATAAGTGCTGTAAACTAGTGCACACTTAAGTGCTCAACAAAGAGATGGGCCTTCAGTGTGCATTTGAAGACTGCAAGGGACACTGATGTATGAACCACCAGTGAGTTTGTTCCACTATAGAAATAAAGATGTTAATTCAGGGCATGAAATTCATTTTTCTGAATGGGGGGCAAACCCTTAATGGGGGAATTTTTTTTTTTTAGTAGCAACTTACTGCAGAGGCACGGCAGAGCATGGTGTGGGGTGAAGTCGGGCACATTTGCTGATCAGTATTGATTGAGATCACATGCTCACTCATCACAACTTATTACTAAGCGCAAAGTTCACAAAAACCACTGTGTCTAGTTATTCAACATGCAAGTATTAAGAACATTTTTACAGTATTTATACAAATTCATATACTCATAATTAATTACTCCCTATACAACAATATGTCACATTTTAATCACTTACCTATGACTACCTATACTCAGTCTTTGACCACATATGCATCACCATACATCAATATGCACCATCTTCAAATAGTCATACTGTACATCCCTATACGCAAAGTTATACAATCCTTTTCCAGTTACACATCTCTATGCACCATTATATACACTCTGTAACCAGTTATACATCTCTATATATAATTAAATTCAATCATTAAGCAGTCATACATCCCTAAATACCATTATATACAATACATACACACCTTTACATACAATTATTAGATACTTACACATCACTGTTCACCATTATATTCGATCTCTGGCCAACTATGCATTAATATACATCCACATAATCAACATTTTTCCTGTTAGACATTGTTATACACCGTGAATAAGCCAGATATCTCGCTGATCAACTGATAGACCTGTTGTTTCAGGCTCAGGACATGTATCTTACAGAAACTTTGTCACTGTAAAACTTCCGCTCTGCTCAGCTCCCGCCCGCACCACACAGGTTATCTGACTCAACTACTGCACTTTTATTTACTTTTTGATTGTTCTGACAGGGACTGAACTCAATGCAGCTAAGCAGTCTCTCTCATACTTAGCTTTTTATGCTAGCATTATGTTTACCATGTATTAGCATTGGAAATTTAATTAATGGATGCAGTTCACAGTTCCCATATCATGCCCAAATGAAATTGTTTTTAGCACCGTCTTCCTTTGTAAAACAGTTACAGTATGAACACGGACCAAGAGGGCTGAAAACCAGGGCCTTCAAAGAGGCTACTACGATCGTTACTTTGGTTTTGAGGCTCCACCGCTCTCCACTGGTACCCTGTTTGAAGAGCTGCCTAGCGCCAGACAGCTGAACTCAAAGCCATCTATATATGAACTCATCCCGCCCTTTATATTATATACATATATTATAAATATGACTCTGTTTGTGTGTCTGACTGCATAATTTAGGTTGTAAATATAAGCAGTGAAGACATTTCCCACTTCTGTAAATATCACAAACTGTCAAAACTAATCATGCAAATATTAAACATATCGATAAAAAATCACTGGATCACTGCAGTGCTGAGAATGATCCACCACTCAAATAATACCTGCTCTGAGGAGGTCCTGATCATTGAAGAACATGGTGAAAAAAGATGAATAAAGTATACAGAGAAACAGATGGATTACAGTCTGTAATTGTACAACTACAAAGTGAACATATAGGGCCAGAGCTGATAAAATGGACAATGAGGTGGTTACAATGTTATGGCTGATTAGTGTATATTTAATAAGATTTAACTGCAAATTAAATGATATAAATAAAAAAGTGAATAATATAGATGTACATTTAATAAAGAGTTCGTCCCAAGTGCAGCTTAACTCAACTTAACCTTTCTCCAACAGCTAAATGGTTATTTTTAACTGGTTATTAATGGAAAGACTGGATTTAATGGTGTAACCATAGCTTTAGCTTGGCAAATCCACTAAGGCACCAGCTGACATCATGCATCATGTACTCTCTCGCCCTAGGAGCAGAGATTAGCCTAATGTTCTCCTCTTCTCACGCCTGGAGAAAAATAACTGGAACAGTAATTACTCCAACACTCAAGGCACATTAATTACCATACTCACCAAGGAGTGGGCCCTGAGTCTCCCACATCATCTGAAAGAGCCCTGAGAGGAGACACCCAGAGCCACTTTAATGTCATGAGTTTATTAAGTGGTCAGAGCTCTGCTACCACTGTCCGGAAGGCTTACTTTGAGAATCTAGACTGCCAATGATATGATGAACACCCATATGCCAGTACTCCTGGTAGAACAGTAATTTTCCTGCTCCTGGTAGGATAGAGGACAATGTTCTTTATATTTTTATAATCAGTCCCTCTATACTGGCCTTCGCCATTTTGTAAAGATGAATGTTGCAATTGTAAAAATGTTCAAGCATTCTCACTACCATAGAGCTTTTAACAAGCCTTTTTTGTGATTCAAGTACATATAAAGCAATTTCATAAGAAGTATGCTCTGCTCTGACCATGAAAAGATTGCATTGTGAAGATAGAAAAGTCAAGGTAGAGCTCAAAACATTCACACAAAACACAGTTTAGTCAATTAAAGTAAATAATGAAGTAAATAATGTCTTTCAGGTTGGCTTGATATGATGCATTGTACATACTGACTTCTTAATGGTGATGATAGGAACATTGTGGTAGCAATGTACATACATACATACATACATACATATATACATACATACACACACACACACACACACACTCACACAGACACACACACATACATACATACATACATACATTCACACACACACACACACACACACACACACACACACACACACACACAGTCACACATACATACATACATACATACATACATATATACATACATACACACACACACACACACACACACACTCACACAGACACACACACATACATACATACATACATACATACATTCACACACACACACAGACACACACACACACACACACACTCACACAGTCACACATACATAGATACATACATACATACATACTCATTTTATTTATTACTCAAAATTACTAGTGAAACCACACATTTTTTGTTTGTTTGTTTTGTTTTTAGAGTTTTTTGTTTGTTTGTTTGTTTTGTTTTTTGTAATTTGCATTCTGTAATGCACAGAAATGGATCATGACAGATGAGCAGAGGTATATAAAAACACACATTTCATTACAAATCAAACATAACAAGAGAACACAACACAATGAAATAGATTACAGAAGCTAAACAAGGCTAAGGTATGTACACAGGCTAGGACGCTATACAAGCTTCACAGGCTAGGACGCTATATACGCTACAGAGGCTAGGAGGCCATACAAACTACAGAGGCTAGGAGGCAATACAAGCTACAGAGACTAGGAGGCAATACAAGCTACAGAGACTAGGGTGCTATAAAAGCTATAAAGGCTAGAACTACCAGGACAAAGACATACAGGAATAAAAAACAAATTGATATAGAATAGGGTGACCATATTTTCATTTGGGAAAACCAGGAGCCGGGGGTGGGGGGTGGACTTGCACTCACTTAACATAGGCCCAAGTAAACCTACAATAACATGATATTTACAGTTGGTTTATTTATTAAAAATGCTTTTCAGTAAAATTCAACAACTAAAACTCCAATAACATGATAATTTAATTCAAAATGCATTTATTCAAAATGCTTAAGTTAACTTTCCTGTAATGAATAAATAGCACAATGAAATAAATAATGTCTCATCTAAACATCCCTTACTTAACAACAAAAGTTAACAATAACTCTCAACTCCTAATAACACATGATACTCAGTTACCCTCAGTAACGAACAAAATATTGTCTGTTCTGTAGGCTATTGGAAAAAAATAAATTAACAAATGACACACAATAACAATAACACACTGTGCACAAGGCTTCCCATTTGTCTCGACCCGGTCTGAAAGCGGGAAAACTCTTCTGTAAATCGTCGGTAAACATACACTTGCGCTTCGGCATCTTGCTTGCGTACTGACAGTCACGCTGTCTACATTCTGATTAAGAACAGGGCTGCCCTGACTGACGCGGCTCAGGGATTATGTCACACGCAGCGCCGTGAGCAGTGCCCTACTGCCTGTAAATTAAAATTTTAATGGTCCAATGAAGGTAATTTAAAAACCAGGACATTTCCTCACTTAAAAAAAAAAACCAGGACGCCCGGGACAGGACATGAAATACGGACATGTCCCGGGAAATACAGACGTTTGGTCACCCTAATACAGAACCTTTGAAAGGCAGAAGACAGAAGGCTAATTTACTGCATGCAGAGCATGACAAATCCAAACCACAAAGCAATGTCCAGGCTTGGCTTAAGTAGTTCTGTGAATCAGAATCTCAATGGGAGCCAGCTGGGAGAGGTAAGTCACATAAATGAATGTGTATGTCTGTGTGTGTGAATGCATGTGTGTATGCCCAGATATGGTTGGCACTCTGTCCTGGGTGATTCCCCAAGTGCTTGATGTAGTCTTCCAGGTGGATCGTTGTTTCTGGTTGAGAGGACGCTGTGTGTGATCTGTTGCCGCTTCTCGCCGGTGTGTGGCTGAATTCTAAGTTTGTAAATGAATTATATTCATTGTAAAGTGTCCTTGGGTTTGAGAAAGGTGCTATATAAGTAACATTAATGAATTAACATAAAAAAGATGAGGACAGTGTCACTGCTTTTTACTTCTGGTACTCTCCAAGTTGTTGACAATGTGCTTATAGGCTTCAGTACAGGCTTTCTGTAATTTGTCAAAAGTTGTGAGATACAATTTTCTCATTAGGTTAAGTAGGACATTTGCCAATGATCAGAAACAATGCAGAACACATTTTATTAAATTACCAGACCCCTAGTTGGATAATAGCATAACAAGACTGCTTGATAAATCTCTCGTTTTCTTTGACAGTTCTTCCTGGGTAACTAATTGAGATACAGTGACAATATTGAGGGACCAACAAAGACCAGCAATTAAATAGGAGAAAAGAAGCCACTGAAACATTCCTGCCACGTGTGTGCTTGCCAGGGTGAAGTATCCTTTCATCTCTGAAGACTTTGTATTGCGCAATCTTGTTCTCTTGCGTTGATGTTTTCTCTGTGCCTCTGACTTCCCCACTCTGTCTGCTCCTCAGAATTTTTAGCTACTCTTTTCATTCATGCTTCAATTGTTCCTACTTCCATTGGTGTTGGAACTAATACTCTGCCTAACCTTTGTGACCTAAATCGTACCACAAAAGAGCCTCTCTATATGTGATCCATATTGCACAGTGTGGTATTAGTCATAGTCTGAAACACAAACAAGAATAAGAAGATGAAGCGACAGTTTTATATTGCACTCTATCCCTGTGTCCTTACCACACAGTGAAATATGAAAAGTACAACTAACACAATGCTGAAAATGTGAATATGTACAAAAATAATGATGGAACTTAACTTTTTTTTTCATGAGGACTGCTTTACATACATTTTTGAACATGCATGTATCACCATATATATTATATGTATATATATATATATATATATATATATATATATATATATATATATATATATATATATATATATATATGTATATATGGTGATACATATATAATATATATGGTATATATATATATATATTTTTTTTTTTTTTTCTGAGCATGAAGGATCTCCATATCTGATGTATCAATTGACGCTTAGAAAACTGCTGATTTTATCTTGTATTCCTAAGTAATTTAGATACTGTTTAACTTTTTTAAAAATCTTTGAGGCAGGTACCACTACATCCCTCATTTGGCTAGTTATTTAGTCTACACCATCAAAAAAAAAGCTATTTTTGTGTCCAACAAGGTGCAGACAATGTAAATGTAACCTTCAAGGTGCATCATGGTCTTTAAGGTCCTGAAAGGTTTACTACATCCACTTTTCCAGAAGAAAGAAGCGTATTTGCAGTTTTTTATAACTTAAATTGTATAAAACAGAGAAATAATGATCTGGAGTCAGGACAAGGAAGGACAGAACAACCAACTCTTTCACAATGCTAAACACTTAGGAATTTGACCTCAGACTTGTATTCCACCCATGTCATAAATACACACACACACTAGTGAGCAGTGTGCACATTCTAGAGCAGTTGGCATCCCCATTATCTGCAGCACCCGGGCAGCAGGTGGAGGTGACTTGCTGAAGGGTGCTTCAGCTATGTTCTATTGTTCAGGGGATCAAATCAGTGACCCTTCGTTCCCAAGCTTGCTTCTCAAACCTTTAGGTCACTGCACTTTTCTAACCTTTAGAGCACTTGTGCTCTAAATCTCAACCTTTTTGCAAACAGAGGCAAGCGAAGCATATGTCAAATACAGCTCTCTTGTACAATATATCAATATAGCATGTAATTTGCAATTTTTTATCATTGTATAGGTATTTCTGACTATATGTACACTGTATTTCAGTTTACAACAGAATCATGTTGCTGTGTGTGACAGGGAGGGGTTCAACACAGACACAATAACCCAATAGTTCAGTATGGTTAATGGAAAATAGCATATAAGCCATATTTTAACATTTGTTTAGCATTTTCTGAATCCTCTTTTCTCGTGGCCTGGTAGCAAATGTTCTGTTGCTCGGTACTAATCTGTGGTCCAGTGCGTGAGAACCTCTGCTCTAAAGATGCTTTCTGTAGATGGATCTACCTTTTAAGCTCCATGAACCACTGATGAACACTAGAAAGGCTTTAATACTAAACTATAACAGAAGAATTATGTTTGCAATGTTTTTCATTAGTTACTGAATAATAATCTAGTAATAAATGTTATAGAGTTTTAAAAGTTAAATAACTTAAATCTGCACATTCTATACATATTAAAGGTTTTTTTTTTCCACTTTCAATAATAAGTGGAGATTCTGTGCATTTTAATGTTACTAATCACCAAACATTCATTAGAAGAACATTTAAACACAAAGTGCTGGTCAGAATGGGCTGCAAAAGATCTGTGACCTGTGTGTTAATTAATTATTATGTTTTACATAAAAAACTACTGTTTTGTTCTCAGTGCATCTGTTTTTCTATTCAGTACAACATTTTCAGTATAATTTGTCTCTTAATAATCTCCTCTGATCCATGAATCTTTTGACCACTTGACCAATTTTTCCATTTGTACAGTATTAACAAAAAGAAAATTGGTCTTTGTCCAGGTCAGTCCACTCATAATGCACATTTTAAATGATATCACTGAAGAGGAAATGGTCATTTGTATTCAAAACAAGGCAAATTACATTGATTCTGTGTAACGTAGTGCAATTTCCCCAAAGCGATTTAGGTGACTCTCTGTATTCACTTCTGACCTGGCATTTATTAAACATTTGGATTAATCCATGCCTGACTCATGTTGTCATGGAGAATGTGGATTAGTTCACGGAGATCGCAGCTTTCAGTAATATTTCATTTCCACTGAAATGCTCAGTTTCCTGGAAATATAACCAAACATGTGATTGATAAACATTAGAGCTAAATTTGATATATGGAACAGCATGTGTCATAGATTTTATTTCGCAGCAACAATAGTAATCTCTTCCCATCCTTTCAGCAGACTTAAACCTGTCTGAGAATTTACCTTCTCCAGCCCCTTAATATTTTCACCAATTTATTTCACCCACACTTGTCATTTCTGCAGCAAACTGCTTCCCACCACAGTCTGCCATTACTGTGAATTGAGCAAAATCAGGGGTGATTTGGGGGCAGAAAAAAAGTGAGCCATTTTCTCACCGATGAAGAGATTTCAACATAAAGTGCACTGCAGCTGACACTAGTACTTTCCAGGTTTCCAATAAGAAAGAGACAGTAAGTGTCTGCTTTTCCTGTCCTCCCCTGAGAAACAAGCCAATTACCTTGATTAAACCAAACAAGGTGCTACAGATCCTGATTAAGCACAGGACATCGACCTCTACAAGGACTTCCTAAAATGTACTGCAGGAGTAGGGCCTGTACACAAAGGCTCACCACGCTAAATCCTTCCATCCTAAATCACTGACAACACAGGCATAGCTCTCACAGCAGAAGGAGCTATTCATCTGGAATATGAAGTCCCATGATACAAGACATTATAAATTACCTTCTTTGGCACCAAAGCACTGCTGTATTTCTCCTTTGTTTAGGCTAAACTTTTATGAGACTTTATGGATTCTAACATTTCAGTTGATACAACAAGTAAAATAACTAACATTTCATTTTCCCTTTATTTCAATATTTACAGTAAATGATCCAGGACATCCCAGGATGTTATTAATCCTTTAACAATGTGGCATTTTTGCCTTTTAATCAATTTTTCTTCTTTAATAATGCATTATATCCAAGCCATAGTCACAGTGCTATACTGATCTTCAAAAATAAATCACATTTATGTCCTGTAATAAAGGAAGCCTGTGTGTCTTACTTGTGACAGAAAATACAGTAGCACAAAGCTCAGATTATATGCACTGATACACTGTTTCACTAAGGCCAAAAAGAATGTGTATGGCACTGCAAGTCATTTGGTGTGAAAATGGTGTGGTTTCTGAATGATTCAGATCTAATGACACACAGTTGACAACAGTTTAATATGGAAAAAAACTGTAAAAATTGTGGGTTTGCAAAATAATATACATATATTACTAGGTTTTTTAAAAGAGATTTTTTTTTGTATTAATAGGATGAACAGTTAGTTGTTAAACACATAGAAAGATAAGTTGTTGAAAAATGTCAGTAATACAGTATAATTAGTGCTATGAAAGTTTAGGCATTAAAATTGGGTTCCACAAGATGGAGTCAAATGAAATGCATAATGAGCTAAAAAAAAAAAAAAGGATGTGAAAAGTGCAAATATGCCTTTTGTAATATATGCAGCATGTGATTTTGCATTGTCTTGAAAAATGGACATTCCCCTGTCTTGAAGGCAGCATGTGTTGCTCAAAATTCTCAATGTATTTTTCAAAAATGTAAATTGCTTTTGCCCAGGACACTGACATAACCACATACCATCACAGACCTTAGGTTTTGGACTTACATGATAAACAGTCTGCATGGTCATTCTTATGTTTGGTCTGGAGAACACAGCATCCATTTCTTCCAATAAAGATCTGCAGTACTGATTTGTGTGACTACAGAATATGTTAGAGTGTGTGATGGTCCATCCCAGAGGCCTCTGAGCTCAGAGAAGTCGATGGTGCTTCTGGACACTTAACATAAACCTTCTTTTCTGCACAGTTAAGTTTTAAGTGACATGAATGTAATTCCACATTGAAGTGCTTGACAAAGGTTAACCGAAGTAATCTCTTGCCCATGTGGTGTCTGAGGGATCAAAATCACAGCCATTCAGCTTAATCTTGCAGTCTTGCCCTTTGTGCATGGAAATTCCTCCAGATTCCTTCAATCATTGAATGATATTATGCACTGTAAAGGGAGAACTATGCAAATCCCAACCAGTCTTTCGTTGAGGAACATTTTTTTAAACATTCCATGCATGTATTGACAGATTGGAGATCCTCTACCCATCTTTGCTCCTCAAAGACTTTTTGTGGACAAGGCTTTTGTACCAATTCATGATTATAGTCACCTGTTGATATCAGCGGTTTGAAATAACATAAGTAGTCCTAACTTGACCCCATTTCAACATTTTTATGTAATATAGGTCTGAAATGCATTTATGGATGTACAAACCGGAGTCCAAAAAAGTTGGGACACTAAACAAATTGTGAATAAAAACTGAATGCAATGATGTGGAGGTGCCAACATCTAATATTTT